>SNQJ01S0213874.1:0-15698 GCA_010110895.2 Picea sitchensis | reverse complement strand
GAATTAGTTAAGAAGACAATCACACAGTTTAAATTGCTTAAGCCAAGAGCATAACAAGATGAATTATGGGCCTTTAATTCTCCAATTTAAACAGAAGAAAATGTAAATGAAGTAACAGGTCAGTGGAAATACATACGATGAAAGGAAACAAAGCTCATATCACTACCCTTTAGAATGTTTTCATAGAGACTTCAAAATCTTCTACATTTATATTCAATTCAAATTCAGAAAATTTACAAAATATAGTTTGATACAACCAAAGGTGCTCTTGCACTTCTGCCAAGATTAATTCATTCTAATATCCCAATACTTATACAATTTGATCAAAATGAATGAAACAGACGTGTTTTAGCTTCCAAAACAGTTTCAGTATATGAAACCATTTACAATAATTGGCAAAAAACGTTTAGTATTATCGGCAATTTCTCCAACTGTTCAACTTCTTTCCCGCCATTTGTCTCACTCTGGTATTCTTTCAGATCTGCATATTTGATGACACCTGGGGATCATTTTCTGGCTCCATGGACATTGCACTTTGTCTTAACCAGCCGCACGATTTCATTCCATTGCGAATCGGAGGGGATTTCGTAATCCATCATCTCTTTAATAAAAATCTCTAAGTCAATGCACGTGGCATAGGACATAGTCGACATGCCAAATTTCACTATTTTGAACTTATTCAAAATTTCAAAGTCTGTAGCCAAATACTCTACCTGACTTGGGCCTTTCAGACTTTTTCTATAGCCTCAAATTCATAATGGTCCAATCTGCATTGCATGAGGAGAGAATTGTAATCTTCTTGATTGTATAATGAACCTTTGCCATCCCAAAATGATGGGAGGCCTTTGATAAAAAAATGTTCGAATGCATCTTTAAACTCATGTATGTTGTGATCCATATGCATAGCTTTGTTTTGGACTGATCTGAGAAGGTTATACTTGGAAATGATTCTCCTGGCCGAAATGATAAACGCAGTCCTGTACTTTACTTCGATAGTTTGAAGATCGACATTTGGCACAAAATTTAGCAATTCAATAGCATTTTGGGCCTATTCTGAGGGCTTCTTGGCTAACACCTCATTAACAACAACACTCCTGCTCTGATGTTGTTTTTTTCATTTACAAATTTTAGATAAACCTTGAATTTAACAACCTCTTCAACAACAAAATACCATATGCGTTTGGCTCCCTGCAGTAATGTTTTTCCCTTTAACCTAGTTTTTAGCTTACTCACTTTCTCTTGTAAATCTTGATTATCTCTGTGAAGTTGAGCTATTTTCTCATCTTTCACCTTCATCTCTTGTTTCAACCTTTCTATAATCTCGTTGAGCCCTTTGATCTCCCCTGTTTTGATGCTTACCTGGGACATAGCTTCGACTAGCCCCTCAGTGCTAGATCCAACCTCTGTATTAGCGAGTACAATGACATCCATATCTAATGTCATTGCCTGTGCTTGTGACCAATTCTCTTTCTCTTTTTCCAAATGCAGAAATTTAGCTTTGTAATTGAGTGCCTCGTGCGAATGTTTCCTTCTCTTGTTCCAAAGCAGTCAATTATGTTGTCTGTGGATGGTCTGTAGGTGACATATTCATGTTTTTCTTTAGGCTTTGGATCATCTTATATTTTTCATCTAGAGAGGCCTTCACCTCTTGAGGACCTTCAGACTCTATCCTTTTGACCTGTGTCATCCAGGCTTTGCTAGATGCCTTTTCCTATTTCAATTGCCCATCTAGTTTGAGGGAATGTGTTGTCAATCTTGCAACCCTTAGACCTAAGCTTAGATAATCAGAATATAGCATATGGTTGACATTTCTATGAAACTTTACTTTGTTAGGGGCACCAATATTTTCATAGTGCATTTTGATCTCAGATACCTTATCATTGTCATCCACTGCTATGTTAAACTTTTTCTTTTCCACATCTCTGACTAAGAGTAACGAATATTTAAGATGGGAAGTCTTTTATACATTAGATAAAAGGTCCCTTATTTGATTGTTGGCCATACTTCCCTTTACAATGTACCAGTTCATTAAATCTTTCTTGGACTAATAAACTGCCCCAGCTGTCTAGCTAAATATGTGTTTCCTGCTACTAAAAAGCTTTGTTATGTTTCCAGTTTGTGGTCTGTTTCCTGTACCTACTTCTTCGTTCTTGGTTACACCTTCTACCATTTCCATGCATGTTTTCTCTTTGGTCTCTTCTTCTTCCAGGGAGACTATTTGAGAGGATGATGTGATTTTAATTTTCTTGAGAATATCTTGTTGGCTACTGGCACCCAGGGCCTCTGAAATGCTCCTCTTATTGTAGACGCTCATTTTAGGAGCTTTGACAATCAATCTAGGAGAAGGTTTCTATGTTGGGATCTGTTGAGAAGTTGGTTCCGTTTGTTTTGTTTGGTCATGCTACATAGTGAGCTCCATATCTACACAGGTTTCTAGATTCGCCAACTTATCGAATCCTTCAACACGCTCGTGTTCATAGGGACCTTGTCTACTTGCCAATGTTCTCTTTGATATGATTTGGTGTGGGTCATATTTTCTTCCTTGCAACTATGTGAACCCAAATTCACTAAGTTTGGATTAAATCTGAGGCAAACAAGACTTGTTATTCTCCACAAAGGGACCTACTATGAAAGGAAATTTTAGATTAGATGCCTTGTGTCCTTTCAAAAAATGATCAGTCTCTAATAATGATCCTCTGTCTTATGAACTCCAAAGAAAAGATTCTGGGATTCAGAAAAACTGGTAAAAGATAAGGTCCTTCTTGGTAGCCATATACCCAAATCACAATGGATTGTATGAACAACATTTAGTCTCCTACCCTTCTCTCTGGATTTGGTTGCAAACTTATTTTCATTTCCTCCAAGACCCTTGGCAATTCCGAACTGAAAATAAGATTGTACACCCTAGACATAATCTTATTGATGAAAATAAGCATGGCAATTCTTTTACACTCGATTTAAATAAATGCAGTCTCAAGAAATTTGGTTCTGTTAGATTCCAGGAACATTCTTAACAAGTGTGTGTAGTATCTCAAGTGCCTCAGTGAATTGAAATTAATCAATTGTTCATGTATATTATCGGAAATAAATTTGTCAAAACTGACACAAACTGACTGACCATACTTTGACATAAATAAATTCAACAGGAAACCTAACATGAATTCTACCACAAACGTGTCATTATCCAACCCCAAAATTTGACTCAACGGAGAGCAATCCCACTGGACTTCGATGACCATAACACTTACACTAGCAGGTAATGACAGAATCTCTCAATGGTGTTCAGGTTTGACGATGGTTTGCAAAAATCAAGTTTTTACTTATGGTGGGCATTCTCTATAAATTTTTATCATCTTTTGTTCGTCGAAGGGCTTTGATACTATGGAGGAGGAATCTGGTATACTGAGGGTGTGCCAAAGTGATGGATTTTCTACTTCACATAAAACCTATGACCCTAATTTATTCAAGATGACTCTTTCTTCCTGAGAATATCGCTCTGCAAACCAGCTTACAAATCCAGGGCAAGGAAAGACTACTTCTACGATGTAAGGGGTGATGGAGGCTTGAGCCTCTTCGAGGAAAGGAATGCGCATTGCAGCACTGTCCAAAAAATTCAATCTGGAAACAAAAACAGCTGATTGTTATCTCTGTTTCGAAAACGTCGGAGTGTCTATCAATTAGGGCTTCTTCTCTCGAGGACATGTCTTTCTCATTTACAGATAAGATAACATAATTAGTGGCCATGGTGAAAAATACTTTTTAAGCAGCAAAAGAAACACAAATATGGTTCATTTTTGAGCTTGAGTTTCAAATGGATGCTTTGCGCCAAATTTTCAAGCGTTTGAATGATTCAACTTATCGTAAAATAATGCTGGGGGGTCCTCCTTTTATAGGTATCTATTGACATCGAGGTTTGGAGAAAACAATTTTAGGTGGACTTCTTTTCACCCTGATGTGCCTCTGAGGGTGACACATGTCCACAATTTAAGCAATGACGGTTTTCCCTAGCCTTCCCTGGATTTATTAATCTTCACGCTACCTTAATTTTTGATATGAGTTTTAGCCATTGATCTGGGCTGCTTTAAGATCTATGGTCCATGTTTACCCAACGACTTTGGCATCAGGGGTTGGAGAAAGTGGATTTTGTCAAACTTCTTTTTTCCTCGATGTACCTATAGAGGCGTCACGCGTCCGTCAATGTACCTCGAGAGGTCTCCCACCCTCGACTACTTAATATTCACACTATTTCAATCCCCAATATGCACCTTAGCTGTTGATCCGAGCCTCTTTCAAGATCGATGGTTCACCTATTTTTACCCTTCACACGTTTACTATATTTATCCATACGTCGCCAGGTATAGCTTGTCCCTCTATATTATCATATCCCCTTAGCGACATAGTCTTTCACTAAAATTATGACACTTGGATACCATTTGAAAACTGTTATGGTGATAACAACAAGGAGAAGAATTGTGAAGTATTTTGGTACTTCAGAGGTTCGTCAAGTTGAAAACTTGACGAAGACTGAGTCACGAAGTCCAAAGTCACGATTCAATCTTGATCGTTGATCATAGGATAACACATGGAAATGGATCGGGGAGTTCGGGAGTCAGAAGGTTGGGGGTTGTGAATGGAAGGCCTAGAGTACATGAGGTCACAAGTTTCAAACCATAGTGGGGCCGGTGAATGTAAGGAAATATGTGGCAGGAGTTCAAAACCTCGGAGAAAAGTACTTCAGGAAGAGGTGATATAAGGGTTCAGGATATCCCCAAAGTCTGAACCACAAAGGGGATAAATCCATGGTCATAGACATGGTCACTTGCGGAAGAGACCTGTGTGTAGGTGGAATATTTTTGGGTACCTATAGGGACCCAAGGAGTAGCTTCAACTCAAGAATTCAAATGATCCAAGACCAGGATGTCAAGCATCCCTTTGGAGGGAAGGGGGTTTGCATAAGAGTGGTATCAGAGACAAATATAGAATTGACTTATGTAGAGAGAAGGAGAGGTATAAAAAACATTAGGACAATGCCGCCTATAAGACATGTTGACCCACCTGTAGCCAAAAAATCTATGGAAAGGGAAATGAGAGAACTACATGTGAGTTTGGATTCCTTGGAGACCACCCAAAGGAGAGCACCTGATGTTGGAAATGTCAGCGAGGCAGAAAATGAAGAGGTTGAAGTTGAAGAAGTTGTAGTTGAGGATGTTGTGTAAGATTGCTTGTTGAAAGCAGTTGTCAAAATGGGTGCCGGAGTGAATATTAACATCCCTACGTATGAAGGAAACATAGACATGGAGGAATTTATTGAATGGATACAAGCGATGAACAAGTATTTAGACTATGAGGATGTCGAAGAGGAGAAAAAGGTAAGACATGTTGTCACTAGGTTGAAAGGACATGCAACACTGTGGTGGGATGAACTGCAAGCCAATAGAAGGGACAAAGGCAAGCAAAATATCAAGATTTTGGATCGAATGGTAGCCAAGATTAAGAATAAATTCATTCCCAAAGATTACCAGATAAGTCTGTTCAGGAGGATGCAGAACTTGAGACATAGAGGATTAGTTGTGAAGGAGTACATAGAAGAGTTCTATAAGTTGAATATTATATTTGGACAAAGAGAAAGAGACGAAGAGAAATTTTCCAGATAAATTAATGGCTTGAGGTATGATATTCATTATGAAATGAGTATGGCAAAAATCAAGACGGTTGAAGACACGTATCAAATGGTGTTGAAAGAAGAAGAAAAGTTGGCTATAAAGGAGAGTCAACAAAACAATGTTTGAGGCTTGAACATAGGCAAGGGAGTTTCCCAAGATAGGGAACATAAGCCCAAGGATGAGGCGAAGAAGCCACATAGTCACTCTTAGAGAAGAGGAAGTTCCTGAGGAAGACATAGTGGAGGTAGAAGTTATTTTTCCAGAGGAAGAGGCAGAGGAGGAGAAGTAAGGTGTTATGCCCGTGGAAAGATAGAACATATGTCTTGGGATTGTCCTGAGAAAAATAAAGGAGGTGAAGATAACATTTCAAAATAACATAAGCAATATCATGGGACAGAAGGTGTAGAGGATGGAAGGTCCTTACTGATAAAAAAGGTTCTTTTGAAGCAAGAGTCGAACACTGAAAAACCAGTGCAAAGGAACAATTTGTTGAGGAGATCTTGCAAAATGAAAGACAGATTTTTCAAGGTGATGATTGAGATTGGGAGCACTGACAACTTAGTATCCATAGATATGGTGGAGAATATAGAGTTGGATATGAATGCACACCCGAAACTGTATAAAGTCTCATGGTTGCACAAAGATCATCAGGTAATAGTCACTCAACAATGCCTGGTTAATTTCAAAATAGGAGGATATATGGATGAGATCCTATGTGATGTAATTCCTATGGATGTCTATCATGTTTTGTTGGGAATAGCCTGGTAGTATGACATAAATGTTATTCACGATGGGAGGAGGAATACATACACCTTAGAGAAGAATGGTAGAACACACATGTTGCTACCAATTGAAGAAAAGAAGGTGAAAGATGAAGCTAGCACGAGCATACTTCTCATGAGTGGGAAGGAACTCTTGAATTAAATAAAGAAGGAATAGGAGATGTTGTTTTTTGTAGTGAGGAAACCAAGGTTTATCAGTACTTCAATGGAATATTTTCTTGAGGAAGTTCAGGAACTATTAGAGAATTTTTCTGATGTTGTAGTGGATGAGTTTCCAAACTCATTTTCACCTATCAGAAGAATCAGTCATCACATTGACTTTATATTAGGAGAAAGCCTGCCGAATATAGCAGTGTACAGGTTGATAGCTCAAGAGAATGAAGAAGTGAAGATATAGGTTCAGGATCTATTAGACAAAGGATTGGTCAGGGAAATTTTGAGTCCATGTGGAGTTCCAACCATATTTCCAAAGAAATATGGAGGATGGAGAATGTGTACGGACTCGAGATCCACAAACAAGATCACCATCAGATACAAATTTCCATTTCCAAGGATGGATGACTTGATGGATTTCTTAAGTGGAGCCAACTATTTCTCGAAAATAGATTTGAAAAGTGGATATCACCAGATCAGAATGAGGGAAGGTGATGAGTGGAAAACATAATTCAAGATGAATGAAGGGTTGTATGAATGGATTGTTATTCCGTTTGGCTTAAAAAATGCCCCGAGTACTTTTATGAGATTGATGAATAAAGTGTTAAAATATTTCATTGGTAAGTTCCTGATTGTATATCTAGATGATATACTATTATTTAGCAAGACTAAGGGGGAACACTTGAGACATTTGACATTGGTGATGAGGAGGTTGTAGGAAGAGAATCTCTTGATTAATTTGAAGAAGTCATATTTCATGAAGACAGAGCTCATATATTTGGGTTTTGTTATTTCTTCAAACAAGTTGAAGATGGATCCTGAAAAAGTGAAATAAATCAAAGAATGGTCATCACCAAAAAATATCTTTGAGGTGAGAATATTCCATGGGCTAGCAAGATTTTATTGGAAGTTCATCAGAAATTTTAGTGGGATTAGTGATCAGATAATGGATACAGTGAAGAAAAGACACAAGTATTTCAAATGGAAAGAGGAGGCTGAACGAAGATTCGACATATTGAAGGAGAAGATAACTAACAACCGATTATGGTTTTGTCGTATTTCGGAAAGACATTTTAGGTAAGATACGATGCGAGTGGGGTTGTAATTAGAGCAGTCTCAAGCCAAGACAACATACATGTTGCATATTTCAGCGAGAAGCTGAATGAATCCAAAAATAAGTACTCCACATCTGAAAATGAGTTCTATGCCATAATCCAAGCATTGAATAAATGGAGGCATTATCTCGTACCAAAGGAATTTTTTTTGTATAGCGATAGTCACGCTTTGAAATTCATAACCAAACATGAGAAGTTAAACCAGAAACATGCTAAGTGGATAGAGTTTATGAAAAATTTCACTTTTGTCATTAAACATATTTATGGAAATGCTAACAAGGTTGTTGATGCATTGAGTAGGAGGATTTTGATTCTCCAGGAATTTTAGGTCAAAACCTTGGGGTTTGATCACCTTAAGTAAATGTATCCTAGTGATCCATATTTTGGAGAAGCATATGAAGCATGTGAGAATCCTGTGCTCAAAGACAGAAACCAGTGGACCAAATATATGATCCAGGATGGGTTGTTGTTCAAAGGATGTCAATTGTCCATATCGATATTCTCGATGAGGTAGAATTTGTTGAAGGAAAATCATAGCGGAGGTCTAGTCGAACACTTCGGCCATGAAAAAGCATTTGCTCAATTGAACAACTTGTATTATTGGCCAGGTATGATAATGGAGGTGAGGAAATTTGTGAATAATTGTAAGATTTGTTAGTATGCTAAGGGGAAGAAGAAAAACATTGGGTTGTACCAACCATTATCTACTCCAGAGAGGCCTTGAGACGCAATAAGAATGGATTTTTTGTTAGGGTTGCCAAGGAAACAAAGAGGAAGTGATTCCATATTTGTGGTGGTGGACAGATTTTTGAATATGGCACACTTTATCTCATGTCAGAATACCAGTGATGTAATGCATGTTATGAATTTGTTTTTCAAAGAAGTTGTGAGACTCCATGGATTTCCCAAGAGTATAGTTTTAGTCATGGATACCAAATTTGTTGGTCATTTCTACACAATGTTGTGGAAAACGTTGGGGACAAAACTATCCTTTAGTTCTGTGTATCGCCCAGAAACGGATGGACAGACCAAAGTGGTGAATAGAAGCATAGGATATTTGTTGAGGAGTTTGGTCACTGAACACCATAGTCAGTGGGATCAGATTCTAGAACAAGATGAGTTTGCATATAATGACTCAGTGAACAAGAGCACTGGAAAAATCCCATTTCATATCATGTATGGGATGAATCTGAGAGGAGTTTTAGAGCTAAGAGATTTGAAGTAGAGTGAGTTTAGAAGTGCGGGAGCCGAAGATTTCACTACAGAGATGCAGGAACTTCACAATCAAATCAAGGAGAAGCTAAAGAAGAGCAACAATGAATACAAATTCAGAGTTGATCAACATAGGAGAAACATTGAATTTGAGGTTGGTAATCACATTATAGCACATGTGAGGAAGGAAATATTCCTGATGGGAACATATAATTAGATGAAATTGAAAAATATAGGTCCATGTAAAATCTTGAAGAGATTCCGTGAAAATGCATATGAGTTAGAACAACTGGAATATGTGGGTATATTGCACATTTTCAATATTGCAGACCTGTATCCATACAAGGAATATGGATTTGAAAGTTCCGAAGATCAAAGAAAGATCCAGTGGGAGAAATAGATGCCTGTAGCATAGAAGTTGCAGATGGAAAAGATCATAGATCGACGAGTTGGTAAGAAGATGGGAAGGATGACATATTTTGAATACTTGGTGAGGTGGAAAGGATGACCATTAGAATATTCCAGTTGGGTTGGTGAAGAAGAGATCCAGAAGAATGGAAGATCGATGTAGGATTCCATGAATTTTTTAGCTAAGGGAGTATGATGCAAGAGAATTGCAACAAATCACAAGTGTGAAAGACAGCTAGTCACACTAGAGCACATTTTGAAATATTTTTAATTTTGAACGATCAATGTATTCATGTGATACCTGACAAATCTTTGTGAGTTATGAACGTCTTTAATGATTGAAGAATGAGCCATCATGTAAGGTTGATGGGGGAATGTATCTTGCTTTAATGAATCAGATCACAGTACAGATTTGGAGCTTGCACTTTCATATGTCTGACTCGATATGTATTGTAATAAGTGTTAATTAGTTCATAGTATTCAATTCCATTAAGATAGCATAGATTAGTTGGAGGGAAGAACTCCAGAGATCCCCTTTGTTTAAATCTTTGTAATATTGTCTAGTATTTGTTGTTTTTGTGGTTGAACCTAATAGGTATAGTTCCATTGTAAGCCAAGAACTGGGAGGTACATCGAAATGTTGTATGAATGGATGCAAGTTTCAGTTGGTTGAATATAACAGAGATATATTATCCCAAATGTATCTTGACTAGGTGTCTATTTGAATGAATGGTAGAAATTCTTTTATTTTTTTAATTCTCTTCTATTTCTATTCTTGAATCCATGACTGCATTTTCTTTGTTCAATGTATGAGTCATTGGGAGGAGTGGATAAATTTCATTTTTTTCTCTTTATTGAGCGACTGCAAGGTGTGCATAGCGTCCGCAAGTAGTGTGTGACCGATTATGTTTCTTCTCGAAATCTCATAAGAGATAGTGTAACTAATATGTATGCAAGGAATTCATCGACGTCTACAAGGAGTGCGAAGTCATTCATAGGAGACAGAGTGTGGATGAAATTTTGTCGCAAGTTGTGCAGAGACCAAGAATTCGACTAAGTGTTGAAGAGATTGTTTAGAAGAGAAAATCAAAGAAGGAAATCTCAGGAGGAAGAGTGGTGGAATTATTCAAGGAAAGAAGTCCTTGAAATCCTCACTGAAAGTTAATGAACAAGATTCATTCTCAAAGGGAGACAAGCGATCCCATACCACCAGATATGGTGAAGTCACAAGGAGGAGAACCGTGAAGTATTTTGGTACTTTGAAGGTTCAACAATTTAAAAACTTGACGAAGAGCGAGTCATGAAGTACGAAGTCGTGATTCAATCTCAATCGTTGATCGTAGGATAACCCATTGCAACGGATCGAGTAGTTTGGGAATTACAAGGTCAGAGGCTATGAACAGAAGGCCTAGAGTATGTGATGTTGTGAAGTCTGAACCATAATGGGGCTAGTGAATCTAAGGAAAAGCATGGAAGGAGTTCAGAGACTCGAAGAAGAGTACTTCGGGAAGAGGTGATAGAAGGGTTCAGGATATCCTTGAAGTCTGAACCACGAAGGGGATAAACCCACGGTCATAGCTATGGTCACTTGTGGAACAAACCTATGTTTGTGGGTGGAATAGTTTTGGGTACCCGCAGGGACCCAAGGAGTCACTCCAACTCAAGAATTAAGACATTCCAAGACTGGGAGGTCAAGCAACCCTTTGGAGGGAAGGGGGTTTGCATCAAACATTTCATGTTTAGAGAGTCTAAAAAGAGATTACATGATACTCCAGGGGTTCCTTTTTTCATCTAACCTTTACGAGTCCAAAAAAGTGATAAAAGTATACTCGGTCACATTCTCATGTATCTACAAGAACGAGAAACAACAAAGACTAAGCTCCAAATTTGTTTCATTTTTAAACAAGATTGAAACAAAATTAAACTATGCTTGTAACTCCAGGTTCAATCTCTAGATTTCTATTTCATTTTTTAAGGAGCTTGCCACATAGAGGAGAAACTATGCTCACAACTTATGTTTCATTTTTTAACAAGATTTCCACAGAGAAGAAAAACTATTCTTGATCATGGGTACCAAGAGGAAAATTATTTCTAAGGATTACATGTCAAGGGATATATGCCAGCCATGGCTTCCAGGAGATCTTTGCTAGATGAGAAAAAAACAGTCTGGAAGGAATACATGTTGACAACCTCGATAACAGTAGGGATATCTGGCTCTAATAGCTCTATCGAAGAGATTTCCATGTCAACTATGAGATCTAAGTAAATATAAGGGATAGATTCCCTCTTGTTCGGAGTTGAACACATGGGACAGGTCGTTACATAATTGACCTTTGGCGGGGCAGACATCACTGGAATTTATGGACCATTTAGGGAAGGTAGATGGTTTAGCACCAGATGAGGGTCAATGAATGAAATTTGGTCAATGGTTACTATGTTTCTATTGTAAGGGAAGTATATCACTCGAAAGAGAATGGACACAAAATCTCTCATAACGTAGACATATTCTCACCCGAGGAGCAGGTTAAAATCCAAGAATTCGTGAACTACCATCACATCAATGTAGACTGTTTTTCTCCCATAGTAACTAGAAACTTAGGAAGGATCCCTAAAGGTTTACTAACTATTATGTCAAATTTCAACATATTCAGAGTCACGGGTGAAATATGCGGGGAACCAAAATATTGATAAACATTCACTGATAAAATGCTAACATAAGCACCTTCGTCTATTATAGTGTTAGGAATATTTCCACCAGAATCCTGCACGATGATTTTAAAAGGCACATAAGAATGAAGACATGGTTCCTTCAAATGATTCAAATCAATAGAAATCATCTGATTGCTTGAAGGGGGTGCCATCATGACGGGCAGAGTGAGATCGATTGATCATGGAATTGGATCGATCACTTTGGATACACTCTTCAGAGGAAGAGTTGGATTGATCTATGCTGAAAAAGGATCAACCACTTGGGGAGCACTCTTTGGATTAAGAGTGGGGTTAAAAAATGATGGAAGTAGATCAACCACTTTGGAATCACTCCTTATAGGAAGAGTGGGATCGATCGATGAATGAAATAGATCAACCACTTTGGGTCCACTCTTCAGATCAAGAGTGTGGATGATCGATGACGAGACTGGATTAGCTCCTTGGGTTACTGGTTCAACTGAGGATGAAACCAGATTGACCACCTGATCAACTAGAATTACTAGGTATGGAATCAGATTGACCATTCCATCAACTAACGATGGGTTGCGAGATATATTATGATAACCAATTAGAGGTTAAATATTTTTCAAAAGATAAGAAGCCTCATCCATACGAGGGAAAAGGTGAGAGTGATGATCACCTTCACATAACCTACATGGAAATTTGATAGTTCTATTCTTCTTTCCAACCTTAATGTTATTAGTTGATGGGGTGTCACCAACATGTCTAGCAGGGGATGATGACATGGAAGACCACATTTCTAAGACCTTAGGAAGACAATGGAAATCCCTCATAAAGTGGTCACCCTTACAAATCCTGAAAGGGAATTTGGGTTTAGGATTCTTCGTTTTAGACTTGTCAACTTTATCAACACTCCCAGTACGATTAATGATAGTTGGTTACTCTGATCCAAAATGACCTGATGCGGTTGGAGGCTTGGTCTCTTTCTGATTCTTCTTCTTCTTATCCTTATATTTCTTCTTCTTTTTACCATCCTAGCTACTCACTTTAGAGTTTTTATTAGGCGAAGAAGGATAAAGGGAAGGAGACTTGATGAGTGATAAGGTGAATGGTCGACATGATATTTATTTATGGGTTGTGTGCTTACATCCGAAGCATTAGGTACATTCTAAGTACTGCAAAAATTGGATATCACCAGAGTTGGGAACAACCAAATCGGTAACCCGATGGTCAGTCCCAGAAGAATCAGTGTGGCAATGCATGGAGTACCAATGTTTACAAAATAAGGAAAGGAGAAAGGTTCCCTAAGAAAAGGGGTTCCTTCATTTATACTCCTAGGAACTGATGCCATTGACACTGACTCGACCTAAGTTCCACTAAGGAAAAAAAATAGTACATGATACAAATGTAAGAAGAAAACAATCAAACAAACCTTCCCACAGTGAAGCAACTAGTTGGAGATGAAATCCAACATCACAAGATCAATATATGAAGGGGTTGGGATAGATCGGGTGGATCAGTTATGTTGGCAACCTGCTTAATGGACTTACACATTGGTGCAAGTTCCAATACAGTTTTACCCATAGGTTTACCCTCCAAGGAGCCTGAGTGAGTTTGACCAAAATCTGACCCAGGTATGGCGAATACTCCCCTTCACCATCACCTCATGTATTAACCCTACATATATAGGCCACTAAGGTTACCAACTCATAGTTAGCCTCAAGGAAGGTATAGTCGATAGTGAGGATCCAACGTATGGGAAGGATAACAAGTTCGAAATTCTTCAAGAGAACTGAAGAAAAGTGTATCAGAATACTATTGAGGACCATGAATGGATTCAGGATTCATGAAGCTCCAAGAACAAATGAAACTAACCATGGTTTCTTAGGAAGAACCCCCAATATACAATCTTTTCTCTACATGGGTTAATCTTTGGAGGGGAAACCTTCACTTCTCTTCTGCACATGACCCCGTGTTTAACCTCTATGTGAGAGGGGGATCCTGTCTATGCGTATACATAAAATTGGATTTACCTCTCCCTAGCACAAGATTCTATGTTTGTATGATGTCTTTGGAAAGTTATCCTCACAACTTATTCCAAATCCCTACACTTTAAGCTAATATAGGTGTGTTACTAGATAATATAAAGGTGTATAATTAATTTTATAAGCGCTTCATTTTAGGGTTGTTGTTTACTCAAGGGTGAAAAAGTGAAACTTTTGATTTTTTAGACTTGAATCCGAAAGAATGAAAAATAATGAGATGCAATTTTTTTTCTTCAATGAATCCTGCAGACAAGGTGGAGAGGAGGTTTAACTTTGTTTAATAAAAACACCCAATTCCCAAATGAAATTTTCTAAATGCATTCTACTACACTACCCAAAATAAATAATACAACTATCTTCTTTGCTTGATTATAATATATAAACAAAGTAGATGCAAATCCTTTAACGCTTCATTACATTCAATCAAAATGAAAGAATCGAATGCAAATACAAAATACATGAAGAAAAAAGGATTTCAAACAAAGCATGCACTCATAGGTTAACAAGAACTGAAATAAACAAGTATGATAACTCACTCAATCAAGGACTTGACAATCAATGAGCATTCAAGGAATACAATAAAGTTCAAAGAAGAATCCAAAAATTGATAGGGAGAAAGAGGAATCACTCAACTTTCTTGACAAAAAGAGAATAAAGAAAGAGAAATCAAAGCTAGGTTGTGGTAAGCATACAGTCTCAAATAATTCAAAGAGGAAATATTTGAAAAGTAACTTAATACCAACAAACCTTTGCAAACCTTTTCAATCAGTCAAATAACCAGACACTTTGCAAGATCCAGAGGAAACCAAGAAGAAAAAAGGTGAATGGATATCGCAATTTGGAAAAGGTTTCAAGCTCAAAAAAGACAACGAAAAGAGTTATAAGGAGCCATATCCTCAACCTAAACAAAGTCACAAGAAAAAGTATAGACTCTTGGAAAAATAAATGCCACAAAGGGCTGAGAAAAGCAGGGAAGATTCTCTTTGATATGCTAAAAGCAAGAGAGTAGTGCTCCCTAAAACAAAGATACAGAGTGTTATAGTGCTCCCGAAGAGAGCATTGAGGAGCATTGATCAAATAACCAACTCCCTAGTAGCCACTCTAGGGGAGCGCTAGTCCTGTAGATGCTTGAAAATATGCATAAAAAATAAAAAATTCAACAAAGACTAGCTTGGTAACTATGACTACTGCTTGATAAAATAGAGGGAAGAGGGAAGGCTAAGAAAACAATTAACCAAACAAGATCAAACTAGGAAAAGGTTCAAACGATACAAGGAAAGAAGAGACAATGTCTATCCCTAGTGGAGTCGCCAATTTATGTTACAAAAATATTCCCCTACCGACATGTGAACTTTCCCTAGGATTATAGACCCTTAATACTGAGAAACATGATACAGGTGCACACTAACATCCTTTTGAATTCAGTTCGATCAATTAGAAAGAGAGAAGGAGAAAGAGTGTGATGCACCTTGTTTCGAAGTTTATTGTTGCTTATTCCAATTTGAGCTTGATCTCCAAACTCCTTATTGCAAATTGATACCTGAATTAGAAAGAAAAGAGAAACAAAGAACTCTTACTCTACAAGATTATATCAAACAAATTCATCTACAAAGATTGAAGGAATAATAGAAAATAACATGGAAGAATAGA
>SNQJ01S0213872.1:14406-30104 GCA_010110895.2 Picea sitchensis | reverse complement strand
GACCACTTCCCTATTTCATATTGTACAAACCTTCTTGTCTAATTAAATTGTACAATATCAATATTTAATATTAATAATTTAGTATTGAAAATAATGTTTTTAGATAATGTTAAATAGTTAATAGGGATTAGCATCCGTAAACAATCTCACTCTTGAGGCCGCCAACCCTGGAGTTCGTCTGTCAATTTGTATATCACGGACCTCCGAGTGTTGTTTATATCACACAAAACAAAAGGAGTGCAATGTTGAAAGAGCTAGCCCATAGGTCCGCTGGCCAAATTGTATATCGCTGAATTCTGGATGTTATTTGTAGGCCATGGAACAATAGATGCCCAAATTAGAGGCCGCCAGTCCAAGAACCCGCGATCCAAAAAGTGGGTAAGTATGGAATGAAGGATCCGTACATGATCTATAACATCTCATTTTCATACTTTATAGTACATATTTAGTGTGTATTACTCGTTTTTCGAAAAATTTCTAGTTTCTCTTTTCTCTCTACTTTCCCTTTCTTTACTTACTCATTTTTTAGAAAATGTCTAGGTGCGGGATTTGGTGAATTCACGTCTTCATATTTCCATTATTACTTTTATATCACCGACTGACCGCTTCCCCGTTTCATATTGAACAAACTTTTTGAATCACAGGTTCCTGCATAGACAACTTTAACATTGCGTTTCCATTGTTCCACCGCGTGCAACTAGCACCCAGACTTCCGTGATTTACAAATTAGCAAACAAACCCCCGTTCATCTCGTATGCTTTTGCTTTCTGTTTTCTTGGTCCTTTTTCCCAATGTCTCATGCTTTTATATACAAAACCCGAAGTTCAACAATATACAAATTTCCCTCTCTCCATTGCGCTTCCGCTGTTCCCCTACGCACAAACAACAGCCGAAATTCCGCGACATACAAATTGACTGCCGATATCTGTCACTGAGATGCAATATGAAAATCAACCCTTCATGTCTCCTGGGTATATCTTCTGCCCTTTTTATTTTGTAACCCGCCCGATCGCTTTCCATACTTGGGTATTTCTTGGAATCAGTTTCACGGGTTGGCGGGTGCACGAAATGTACAATACTTCGTTGCAATTTGCCATCACCACTGCCTTTGTACTTGTTTCCAGTTATGGAATAATTAAGCTTTAATGCTAGTAGTTCATCCTGCAGGAACCGTTAAGATTGTCATTAATGTCTGGAAGTCCAGAGAAGATTTGTCATTACTACAAATTAAAATAAGATTTGCACAGAAGTATGTTATCCTTTCCAAGTATTCATTTCAAACATGATGCAATATATTTTTTTGCGCCGACGGGTTGGCGCCTTTAAGAAATTTCTAATTCTTAATCTCTCTTTGCCGTCACCGCCACCTTCAGACTTTTTTCTAAATATGCAATTAGTGAGCTGTAATGGTAACAACTCATTCCACACGAACCCTATAGATTGTCATTGATCAGCAAAATGCTCAAGGAAATATTCCATTGATACACATTAAACCATAATTTGCGGAGGGTTATATTATCCCTCCCCAATTTTCATTTCAAACATCGTCTCGAGCAAACGGAAATTCTCGTTAACTTGTTGCAGCAATTCTGTCCAGATATAGTAAACACATTCAGGCATAATGGCCAGAGGTTCCACTATTCCAGGGCATATTCTTACTACTCATATCCCTCCGCCCAGGACCAAAAAAGGAGATGGTCCCTTGGTACACCGAGAGATATATTTCAAGCCAAAGAATTCCAAGGCAACCATGCCTGCTCATAGAACCTGTGCAGTTGCATTGATGGTTGGCGCAGAGGTTGATGTCATGGATTCTGATTCAGAAGAAGATGATCTAATGGGCGATGATACGACAATGGATGATGGAAATGAAGAGACTCTTCCCACTCTTGCACCCAAATTGAAATCAACCATAATGGGAGGAAATTCTCGGCTCAGTGATGGTGGTCCCGACAACACCAAAAGGAGTTTCAGAAAAGAAACCGATGTTGAACACAATAGCCTTTTTGCAACATGAAAGTAGGAATTCTAGAGTTCCAAATTAGTCTGTTTTGGGCGGAAGAGTTTCAGTGTAAGGAATTGATATGTTGATGCTCCCAGAGATATATTTCAAGCAAAAACATTATTCACTTGCGAGACTACTATCCTGTTCTCTGGATATACAATTAACATATTTGGGAATCAGGGCCAAAACTCTCACTGTTGCAAGGCATTTTCTACTAGTCATCTCCTTCCACCCAGAATGAACTAATTTGGGCCTTTGAAATTGCACGTGCAACTTGTGTCCCTGATTTTTTTTCGACTATGCAGAGGCAGTTTCTAGTTGTGTCCTAGGTTTCAGTTAAGGGACATTCCATTTTCCCTGCAATGTTTTTCATCTTCTTCCTTGCGGGAAGCTTCTGAAAACTATCAATTTCACCACAACATGATTCATCCAGGAGAAAACTACAAGGATCCTGCATACTGTGGATCCCATGCCTATGTTAGTGGCAGATACGTTCAATGTTTTGGCCTAGAGAACTGGGTCCAATTTCTAAGGATAGATGTACAATACTCAATGCTTTTTTTTTTTTTTTAAATGGATTTATTATTAAATAAATTTTCCTTGGGGTCTTCGTTGCTGCTTCTTCTCTGTATTTAATGCCCGTTCTCATTGGCATGGTTCGGTGCTCTCGTAGTTCTTCAATATTGTGTTTACTTAGGTTATTTTTTCTAAGATGGAACATCTAACAATTATATGACAATGTATTGTGTCAATTCACTAGCCTTTTATGCAAACAAAAAATGGACTACATACAGTTTCAAACCAACCTTCAATTCTATTCATAATGAAAATAGAACATAGCAATACCAATGTACAATCTTGCAGCAAAATCATCATTCTTATTTCTAGACATGCAATTATTAAGTTTTAATGCTAACAACCCATAATGCAAGAAGTTTAATACTTAAGTTAATATGTTACAATCATGGAATAATGTATCAAGAACATAGTTACACCCACACGTTCCAATAAAATCTAATGTTCAACAAAGCATTTGCTGGCAATTAGTAGAAAATGAAGTTTAATAGTTAAGTTAATATGTTGCAGTCATGGAAGAATGTATCAAGAATATACTTACACACACAGGTTGAAATAAAATCTAATATTCAACAATGTATTTGATGACAATTAGTAGAAAATGATGGTTTTGCAACAATGGGGATTTTTTGAAACCAATTCGGGCTTATGAAAACTGCCCTCCCCCTTTCTATTTTCCCACTCTTTTATTCCCTGTAGTTTCTCTTCCTAGTTACTTAATCGTTTTTTTTTTCCAAAAATGACTTGTTGCGCGGCTTGGTGGATTCACGCGTTTCCAATGAGCACTTCCCCTTTCTTTAAGTTGGCCCTCTATTGTTCTGTGTACTATAAGTATCACCCAGACTTCCACGATATACAAATTGACAGGCGAATTTGCGTGTTTTCTGGCTCAACACTGTACTTCTATTTTTTCGTGACCTCCAAACAACATTCGGAGCTTCGCGATATACAAATTGACACACAGGCTCCAGGGCTGGTGGGCTCAAGATTGCCTTTGTTTATGGATGGAAAAGTGCTAAAACGAGCCATACCACATTTGCGCCACATAAGCTATATTAAAGGGAAAATAATTTCTTCTATAGTTTTGTGTTCTACAAACAACACCCACAGTTCCGCACTATACAAATTGACAGCTGGACTTGTGGCCTGACTGACTAAAAAAATGCCTCGGAGTTCCATGATATACAAATTGACAAATGAAGCATACAACCAAGAACCAAGTAAACTCGCAAATTGTATTCCTGGTAGAAAACGCTAATTTCAAACATCATGGAATGTCATTTGCACATCGTCGGGTTGGTCTGTTCACGAAAACTTCAATCCTCACTTTCGAGAATGAGTCTGCTCGATCGTTTCCCTATTCCATACTTAGCCACTTTCTCAGAATTCCACAAATATACAAACTGGTCGTTGAACTGCCCCATGATGATCTCTTCCGTTTTACACATTTTGCAATAAAAAATTTCGATACATAAATGTTGACCTTGGAACACTCACCTCTCCTCAGTAACCCCATAACCATTTTTTCAATCCCGTCCGACTGCTTTTCAGACCTTTCCATTCTTTCCTTTCTCTCCCTCGTCTACGTCACCTTCACACTTGTCTATAATAAAAGAAAAAAAATTGTTATATATATATATATATATATATATGTATGTATGTATGTATATATATATACATATCTTGTTTCTAAATATGCAATTACTGACATTTACTTCTAACATCTCATAATGCAGGAACCGTATAGATTGGCATTGATGGGAGAAAGGCTCAAGGATATCTCCTATTAATGCGCATTAAACCAAGATTTGCGGGGGGTTATATTATCCCTTCTGAGTGTTGATTTCAAAATCATGAAATGTCGTTCGCACGTCGTCGCCTTGGCACGTTCACGAAACCTCCAATCCTTAATTTCTCTTCGTCGTACCTGCCACCTTCACATTTCTAAATATGAAATAAGTAAGCTTTACTGCTAACAGTTCATCATGCACCACCCATACAAATTGTCATTAATCAGCGAAAGGCTTGAGAAGCTTTCCCATTCATAAGCAGTTAACCAAGATTTAGCAGAGAGTTACATTATTGGCTCTAACTGTTCATTTCAACCATCATCTGGAGAAAAATAACGTTCTCATAAACCTATGGCATTAGCTCGACAACAATTCTATGGAAATACAATGAACATCTTCGGGGGCGAGGACCAAAACTTCCAGTGGTCCAGGGAATATTCTTATTACTCAACCTCTGCCGCAGAGAACCAAGTAATTTGGACCTCTGGGATTGCTTGTGCAGGCTGTGTCCCTGAGGTTTTTGACTGTAAGGACCTGGTGTCTTGGTGCGTCGATAAATTTATTTCAGAGAAAAGAATTATTCCACTGCGAGACTGCTCTTATGTTACTTTGTCACCTCAGGTGTTCTGCCAGATGCTAAGATTGTCGGAGCTAACATTGACATTCAGAGGAGAATATTGCAAACAATTCCTAGCAAAGCATAATAACGGGTTGGACCTCTTGCCCCATTTATTGGAAAAACCGCTTCTAGTTCCTGGAGATATTATAAGCTTCCAGGTTAGTTCATTTAGAAATCCATTTCGTGAAATTTCCTGGATGTTTACAAGAATAACGGGAAAGGAGTCCACAACAATTGTTTCCCGGATGGCTCTTTATATTTTGTATTTCGCAGTCAACGAACAAGCCATTTTTTATTGGGGTTGTTGATTAAGGTTGGTTTTCATTGATGTCAACCCTTGAAGAAATCCCCGTAGCACAAAGGTTTGGGTAATGTACCCAAGATTGTTTGATGCAATAATGAGTCATATTTACATCAAACAATCTTGGGTCCATTACCCAAAACTTTGTGCTACGATTCTTTCTTCAAGGGTTGACATCAATGCTGTTGTAACCGATTTTGAAAATTTCTCTACTTAGTGTCTTCATCTCAAATGTGTTTGAGGATCGCATCAAGCTTATAAATTAACTAGAGATCTCAACTCCAAATTACCTCTAACTTGTATCAGATTGCTGAAGGCCTTGTAGGGATTTTTGGGAAGAAAGTTCATGTTCTGGGGTCTCTCACTAGAACACTTGAAATAACAACATGGTGGTGAAGTGCTCTTCTTTGGAGAAAATTTTTCACCATAGCAGTGGTCGCTGTGGTGCTGAAGGGATTCATAACTTATTGTGAAAGTGGAAAATATGGCCTCTTTGGAAATGGTGGCCTGATAATGTTTGATGTGAGTTCGGTGACGTTCAAGTATCAATTTGTTGATCCTGTGCTTATACTTGGAATTATTGGAGGAGCAATAATGAGTCATATTTACATCAAACAATCTTGGGTCCATTACTCCAAAACCTTTGTGCTACCATTCTTTCTTCAAGGGGTTGACATCAATGTCAGTTTCAGAAT
This sequence comes from Picea sitchensis, assembly GCA_010110895.2. Classification (NCBI taxonomy): domain Eukaryota; kingdom Viridiplantae; phylum Streptophyta; class Pinopsida; order Pinales; family Pinaceae; genus Picea; species Picea sitchensis. The sequence goes on along the minus strand of SNQJ01S0213872.1, from coordinate 24,118 downwards.
CGATTTTGAAAATTCTCTACTTAGTGTCTTCATCTCAAATGTGTTTGAGGATCGCATCAAGCTTATAAATTAACTAGAGATCTCAACTCCAAATTACATCTAACTTGTATCAGATTGTTGAAGGCCTTGTAAGGCCTTTTGGGAAGAAAGTTCATGTTTTGGGGTCTCTCACTAGAACACTTGAAATAACAACATGGTGGTGAAGTGCTCTTCTTTGGACAAAATTTTTCACCACAGCAGTGGTCAAATGTGGTGCTGAAGGGATTCATAACTTATTGTGAAAGTGGGAAATATGGCCTCTTTGGAAATGGTGGCCTAATAATGTTTGATGTGAGTTCGGTGACGTTCAAGTATCAATTTGTTGATCCCGTGCTATACTTGGAATTATTGGAGGAATAGTGGGAGCGGTCTACAACTACCTTCTTGGGAAGACTCTAAGACTCTATTCCCTCATCAATTGGAAGGAACCTATATCCAACATTCTTCTTTCCTATGTTGTCTTCATCTTACATCTTGTTGTAATTTCTGGACTTCCATGGCTTATAAAATGCAAGCCTTGTCCGATCAGCGAAGAATGTCCTATCACTAATAGCATAGGAAACTTCAGCCATTCAACTATCCAACAGTGGCATCATCCTATTGAAGTGGTTAATGCTAGAGAATTGCCACCAGTTCTGGTAGACCGTTACAATGAAGATGGAGGTGAAGGGACAACCCTTTGTGGTATGTTTCCTAAAATTTGAAGGGCCTGGGATTCTGTTGACAACTCTCTGTTTCTTTGGTGGTTTGATAAATGGGATGGACAGTGCCCAGAGTATAGTGGTGAGGAGAAACCCATTTTTGTTGTTGGTCTTGCCAAAGCTAAACCTGGAATTTTTGTGGAAACCATACAATATCTTTTGGTTCTAGCTACTCCCATTGAGTTAATTTTACTGGGTGTATGCTGCAGTAGTAGTGGTGATGGAACAGATCCGTATGCCGAACTTTCTTTGCAACCATTTCCCGAGTATACAATACCATCTGATGGTGTAAACCATGACCTGTGTAGCATGCAAAGATAATGGTCACATATTTCTTGCTGGGCGAGATAGCCACATATATGAATTGCAGTACTCAACATGATTAGGTTGGCATAGATGATGAACGTAGATCAGCTAGAGAGAAACCTCCTGAATGCAAACAACAAAATAAAACACCAACACATGCCGCATGCAAGAAAAACCATGAAGAGCACCAATCTCGTCATTTTGGGATTTTGATCATCGTTTTTCACATTATGCTTCTTCCTTCGAAAGTCCGAAAGTCGATTCATGGTTCCATCTTTGCGTCGACGGGACAAAATTGTGCGCTTAGATGTTCAAAGAATGCTATTCTTTGGCTATCAAGATTGAGAATCTTTACCATCAAACTTTGACTATGCATATGCCCTTGGCCGTATTTCTTATCATCTCTTAGGTGCTGGGTTGAATGATTACACGACAACTGTTATAAACCTGAAGAAGCCTATATCCCAGTGACAATGTGGTGATGCTCCAATCACGGAAATGATGACTGTTAAGAGATGGCTACGGGGTGACATGCCTCTTAAATTGGAAAACCAGTTGTTCACTATGCTAATGTGGATTTTAAGGGCATGCCATATCAGTTTCTAATGCGCAATGCAACACGATTTTGATGGATGATATCTATAGGAATCATGGTCCTTTTCAGTTTGAAGGTCCCGGGGAAAATGCAAAAACATAACCTTATCTGTTGAAGACCAGGATTATATTGGTTGGGTTCAACAGTTCAGAAGAGATCTCATCCATGGTGTTGATGAAGACGTTGAGGTGATTATGGAGAGGTTGCCGGAAAAACTCCAAAGTATGCTTTTTCCTGCTACAATGTCTGTCTAGGTGCAGAGGCTTTCGAGGAAATATTTAATCCTATTGTTATTGATCTTGTTGGTGAATCATCTTAGAAGTTGGCAGATGGAATATCACTTTATTCTATTGCCGCATCCACCTATGGGAAATGCTCCATTATCAACCCATTGATAATTGAATATGCTAAAGGGGGAAAAGGTATTGTTTTCACTCAAACAAGGCGAGATGAAGATAGTCTGTCAGTGGCATTGGGTTGGGTCCTTTCCTGTGAACCTTTGCATGGTAATATTTCACAGAATTAGCGAGAGAAGACTCTTGCTGGATTTTGTGAGGGACGTTTTAACGTGATGATTGCTACTGATGTAGCTGTCTGTGGTCTTGATATTCCTAATGTTGATCTGATTATTCATTACAAACTCCCGACAACTGCAGAGATTTTTGCGCATGGAGGCGAATCAAATGCATACACTGCTATAGACAGTTCGCTGGAAATTAGGATTTATTTGTGCTTTTAAATTAGTTCAGATTACTGTTATGATTAGTTAAAGATAGTTAGTTCATTTTCAGTTAGCTATCCTATGACACAGATTCAACCTCCTTGAGAGATGGAATTTATATAGAGGTTCATTCATTGTAATAGAGGGGGAGCCTGGGGGTAAACCTCTTTGGTAGAGAGCTCCTTTTGGAACGCATAGTTATTTTGAAAGCCCAGAATGGAGTTATACAGAGTGACATGTTGACTTGATATTATGAGATTCATCACGGTCATTTCTTTCACTATGTTCTCTTTTTTGTCATATTATCTATATGTTCTTTTATCGACTGAGTTAAAATCTGTTTGGAATTCATTTTACATGCTCCTTACACACAGTTGATAAGAGTTCTATTTTCAATGGTGACTGGTCAGAATTCACTCCAGATAAGTGCTCTGTATCAAGTTATCAGCCTTCAGTTTTTTCTTCCAAAGTTATAGTGGAAATTCATCCTTAATATATGCTTTCACTATGATGGCCTTTTTCTTTTCTTTTTCTACTATTTTATCATGATTATTTATAGCTAAAAGATAGACTTATTTTGGCTCATTTTCCACAAGTAATGCGATCACTGCTATGATCTCCTTTCTTCGGTTTTCACTTGACTCCATGCCCAATGGACTGTTTCCCTGGTCCAACCCCCAACCTTATTAAAAATATTTTCTAATAAGAAATATAGCCTTCTTACTGTGATTATTGAATATTCCTGAGTAAAGAGCCCTTGGCTATTGAGAGAACTATCTCTGAGTGTATTAGGTCAGAAGTACACTCAAAATCAAATTTTCAGGGATTGGCTTGCTGCAATTCAAGTCAAGTTCCGAACAACAAATACATTTTTCTTTTTTAAAAAATGTGCTAAGGCTTGGCTCTATTACATCCTAGATTCAACTCTTGCGACAACATTTTTTGGCGCCGTTGCCGGCGATCGGGCTTTTTCGATGACATACCTTTCGACTTCAAGATTGTCAAAACCCCGAAAAGGCATGTTTTTAGATTTAATCTATAATTAACACTAATAAATCTTCTTTCTAAAACGGGTTTAAAGTTAATCTTCCTTTGAGCGCCCATTAATGCGTCATTGTCCGATTAAGTAAGTTTCTCTTTTTATTTGAAAATGCTGAGAACGCCTAAGTATGGACATTAAATGCATATCTCCGAAAATATTTTTTGCATTAAGAGCTTTAAATTCGTGACAGATATACAAATCTCATTATTTTTTATGATATATTCAAAGTAAACGTTCGAAACGTTTGTATTTCCATTTTAAAGCTGAGCTTATTCACCCACTCTTTGTGACAGGTTCTCAAGTCAAACGTAGAGCTATGGCACCTAAAAAAGCACAGAAGAAAAATGAAGAACCACAGGAAGGTGATATTATCTCTGATGCTACTCCACACGCCATACACTCCATCAAATCATGGACTGGAATTACCGAATTGCTGGAGGACGAGCTAAAGTATGCTGACCTTGATTCCGAAAATCATCTCCGGGACATTGCTGAGTCTGAGCTTCATAAGGTCGCTGCGCGTCCGAGGTTGGTGGAATATACTAAGATGGTCGGCTGGGCTCTAGATAAGGTAGATATCCCAACAAGGAGAATTCAGAATGATCAAGGAGCTATCGTCGACTCATTCAGGCCTGAGCACATTCAAGTAATGTATAAACTCTCGTCGAATTATAAACACACCTTTAATGCTGAATTTTTAGCTGAGTTTCAAAGAAAAGAATGCATTGAGGTAGGCCAGACATACCCCGACATGATTAAAGGATGGGCGAGGTCTGAAGCAAAGTTTAGGGATGACTCTCATGGGATTTATGCTACAACTTCTTTAAACGAATATATGGTTTATGTAGCCATGATGTTATGCAGACTTTTTGGGAGAAAAGATCCCTGCCACTTTCATGCAGACTGGGTACCCTTCTTAGAGGAAGTTTCAGAAGGAAATAGTTTTAAATGGCATAAAATTTTATTGGAAAACTTGACACAAGAAATTTTAAATTACAAAGCAGCCAAGTCAAAAGGACAACCAATGTCTTTTTATATGTTTGCATATATTATGGATGCGATTTGTTTTATGACTCCCTTTCCATTAATGAATTGGAGTTGGAGTGTTTCCTGCCCATAGCCTGTTCATAAATACCACTCAGCCCTTTGGGAAGAAAATGCTAAAGACGTTTTTTATGATGTTTGTCATTTTGTCATTATTCCTATGCACAAATTATTTTTTGGATGCGAACCCCCTCGCATTTCTGATGCAGTCATAGAAAGTATTAAATCAGTCGTCGACTGGTTTATTGAAGAAATTTTTTCCTATATTAGGGTTTATGGCTGTTCCATTCCCCCTCATGCACTCTCGAAATTCTTACTAGACAGATTGGTATGCAGAGAAGTAGCTCATCAGATAGCCAAGGGTGGTATTGGGTTGGAATTAAAAGCACTTCAGAAAAAAGCATGGCCATCTTTCCCTATTATTGTCGAGAAATTTACTTTATCAAATTTAGGCCATTCTAAGGTAGAGGCTGAGTCATTGGAAGAAGTGAAGCTAGTTAATATTGAGCACAGAAAACATGACCCCTACCAAATAATAAGTAGGNCAGTCATAGAAAGTATTAAATCAGTCGTCGACTGGTTTATTGAAGAAATTTTTTCCTATATTAGGGTTTATGGTTGTTCCATTCCCCCTCATGCATTCTCGAAATTCTTACTAGACAGATTGGTATGCAGAGAAGTAGCTCATCAGATAGCCAAGGGTGGTATTGGGTTGGAATTAAAAGCACTTCAGAAAAAAACATGGCCATCTTTCCCTATTATTGTCGAGAAATTTACTTTATCAAATTTAGGCCATTCTAAGGTAGAGGCTGAGTCATTGGAAGAAGTGAAGCTAGTTAATATTGAGCACAGAAAACATGACCCCTACCAAATAATAAGTAGGCATTACATACATTGTAATTTAAAGGCATATGAACATGAAGTTTATGTTTATGATGATATTTTTAAAGATGTCAAGTCTTATGCAGAAGTACTGAACAAAGTCCAGGCCCTGACATCTGACTCACAGGCTGGATTTGCTACTTTTCAAATCCATAGGCGAAGCTGCTTGCCTAAGATTTTACAGGGTGAAATGTCAACCCCATTGCCAGAACAGGAGGAAAACCCTCCAGGGTTTGAAACTAATACTCAAGGAAAATCAAATGACAAAGGTAAGTTGAAGGATACTGAGATACCTTCCCAAGATGTGGAGGGTTCTCAAACAAAAGAATCGGAAATGGATAAGGGAAAAGAGCCAGAAACCATCCCAGAAATTACGAAGAATGTTCCAGAAAATATAGGTGGAACAACTTCAAAAGAACTTGGTAGTCCTATCACCTCCTTAACTCCATTACAGTCTACTTTCGGAACCCCCCATGAAGGAGTTCTATATGTCAATGATCTAGAGCCGATTTCAAGAGATGAAATCCCTTCATCGGATTACTTTTTCAGCAAAAAGCGAAGAGCTGTCTTGAAACAGGAAATTCACCCTAGACGAGAAGGATCTATTAAGAAGCATAGAGTTATCATAGATGGAAAGAAACTCAAGGATGGAGAGTTAGCTACAGAATTAGCAAGTACGATGGGTGCTATAGCATCAGCTAATATGTATTCTGTAGGAAATTTAACAACTATGCTTGAACAAAAGGATCAAACAATAATCCAGTTGCAAGACAGGCTAAAGGAAAATGAAAGAAATGTTAGCTGGAGAATACAGAAAGGTCTAGAACAAGATAGACTTAAGGATATGAAAGAAATCCAAAAATTGAATAAAGACTTGAATGAGGCAAAACACTTAATACAGGTCACACATGAACAGGTTCGGAAGCTGGGAGAAGAAAATAAAAATTTGCAAGACAAGATTATTTCTATTGCTAACTAGGTAGTTGAAATTGAAAATTTCAGGACACAGGCATCAAAGATATATGTAAGAATTGAGGAGGAACAACAGAAGGTGTTCTCGAATCTGGAAGTAATCCAAAATTATTTTCAAGAATCAAATAAATCTTTGGAGAATGTGTTCCAAAAAGAACGGGAGGCGAAAGTAGCAAGGACTACTTTTCAGAAAGAAGTGGCTTCCTCATTAAAAGAAGAAATTGGAAAGACTCAGAAATTATCTATTTCTGAACAGGTGAAATGGGATATAATGATTAAAGTATGGGAAACAAAACTGGCTGAATATAAACGAATCACCAGAGAAGTTAATGAAGATTTCCAAGGAATCTTCGATCTCTTTGAAAGAGATTCATTGAATATCGAAACATATGGTTGTTTTGGGTTGTTAGGCGAAGTCAATGTTGCCAAGCACCAGCTGAAGTTTAGAGAAGAGCTAGAGAAAAAGAAAGCATAAATTTCAAATATTAAATTGATCAACATTACAGAAATCAACAAGTGGATGGTGACTTCAAGTTTAATGTTGAAAACTGTTAAATTTACATAAAGAATGATAGAAAATCGATTGCCCGAATTACAGAGAAGATTTTTCTCATTTGAAGCAAACGAGATACCCGAGGCTCCCAGGATCTTAGTAATTTTTTTGGGAAAATGTGTTTAGTGCGTTGAAGCAGAGAAATGAAGTTTATCAACGCAAGCTTAATTTTTTTTTAATGTTTTTATTATTAGAAATTTAAGAGAAATTGTAAACAGTTGACATTATTTTATGTAACCATAATATTAGGGAGTTGGTTAGTCACCAACGAGAAGCTTTGATGAAATGTATAAATATAGTTTTGAAAGGCTGAGAAAAGGCTTCAAAATTTTTGGAGAGAGCCATTTTTGTAATATCAGTTTTGAAATACATCGGAATATAGATCACAAACAAGATTCTGGATCCTGCAACTTTGTAACTATGTTTCTTCTCCCTATTTAGTATACTTTGTCGAATTTTTCCTTTAATGTTTCCTCTAACAAGTAAATCAATTTGAAGTTATATACATTGTTGTTTATTTTTAAGATTGGTTTGGATGTTAAATGTTTTACAGTCTTTCCTCTGAAATTGCTTTATTAATTTTAAGACCTGTAAAACTTTTGTTCCTTAATACTTAACTCTGTTAGAAACATCATTTTTTCTTTCATCATCGTCAATTGAAATATAAGATTCTTTCTTGATAAAAGCCTTATATTTATCTGTAGTGTTTATTTTTTGTTTACAATTTTCAAAATTGTTACAAAACCAGGAAACGACCTTGAATGTGTTTACATTATTGTTTTAGATTTCAAAATTATTTTCCTTGAAATCATCTCTGGAAATATGAAGTAACAAACGGATTAAAATCTCTTTATAAACTTTTAAACTTTTATCATCCATGACTGTCCCTAATAGCAGACAACCCAACGTTGAACCGAGCCTACAGGATCAAACTAGTATTGCCCTGAGTTTATTCAATACTATTTTACAAACAACAACAAATCGGGTTGAGTTAGAAAGATCATGGGTTGCTATTGAGCGAGACATTAGTATCCAAGAACAACAGGAAGCAAGACAGAGGCAGTTGAGAAACTGAATCTACTCTGATCTTTCTTTGATTCCTTATTCCTAAAATCATTTCTTTAAATCATTTTCGGATGCCTTGACGGTATGTTTTATAGCCTTAAAACATAAACTCAAGAACAACAAATGCCAACCAACCTTAATCAACAATATCCCCCTTTGGCATTGATGGCAACACTCTGATGAAATACTAAAATCATATCACTCATGCTCCCCCTGGAACCATGCCTATTTCCTCTTCATATGATAAATATGCTCCCTCTGGAACCATGCCTCTGTCCTCTACATCTGATAAATCTCTCCCCCTTTGTCATCAATGACAAATGTATCTTTCCATCCTGGGTTGCTCCCCTTGACTAAACTGTCCTCTTATGGTGCTTCCTCATGTACATCTATCTGAGGTAACCAAGGATATCTAAGTCGAAATTCTAAGGGAAGGTGAAGAAAAGAAGGCCGAAATGAAATGAAGGATAAATTCTTTTGATGGTGCTTTCTAAGCTATGTTATTTACAGGTCATATCACCATTTTCACTATAACTTTTTTTCTATAGTGATTCAGACCGTGAAATTTCTATTCCATTGAGAAAACGTATCCAAGTATCTATGGTAAAACAATTATTGTGTGGGCCTTTGTATTTTTGGAGTTACACTCTGTGGAAAATAGGGTTTGTGGCTAGTCTTGAAACTAGTCAAAAATAGGTGTTTTGGGTAAAAACGTCATAACTTCTTCATAACAGATCCAAATTCAGTGAAACCAAATGTGTTGGTTATGTTACAATATGTAGTATGTTTTGTAATAGTTTCAAATTAATTCAAAAAATATTGTGTGCGGGGCATGCTCTACAAGGTCACTCTCTAGAATAAGCCAGAATTAAGCAAGGTATGCCATTTTTGCTATAACTCATTTTATGAGAGGTTCTAAGTAGTGACACCTAGAGGAATTGTACAAAACACACTGAAGAACATTGTGTATCAGTTTCTTATCTTTATACATTACAGGTACAAAGTTATGATTACTTCAAGTTAGGGTTGTTGACTAATCCAAAACTAGGCATGTGAGACTAAAGAAAAGTTTGATGAAAATGCTAGTCTCTTGTTGTTAAAGTTACAGAAGGTTTGCATGAATGTGACCATATACACCAGGTCTATTATAGAGCTACAAATTATATTTGGATGATGAAATTGTTGAGGGATTTTGGTTGAGGTACATGGTTGAGACAAGTAGTTGATGAGTTGGCACATACATGAGGTGTATAGTTGATGCTGTTGGTACATATTGATGAGTCATAGTTGATGTGTAGTTGACATATGATTGGTACATACTTGGTACATGGTTGGATGCACTTGTTTATGGTACTTGTTGATTACAGGTTGTTTGGTACATGTTGGTGCATGGTTGATGCACTTGTTTATGGTACAGGTTGATTACAGGTCGAGGTACAAGTTGATGCATGGTTGATACATGGTTCAGATTTATTGGTACAGGTTTATAGTGGTATATCTCACAGTGATAGTGTGACAGTGGTTCCATCATTCTACTTCTACTTCAGTGTGGTAGGACGGGGTAAGGACAGGTGTTTGTAGCCACCTTTTGGTTGTAGCTGGAGAACATAGGGGGTTGTAGCCTCCTTCTAGTTGTAGCTAGAGATTTGGGGAGTTGGAGATTCCTTCAGGTTGTATCCTGAGAAACTAGGGGGTTGGAGCCTCCTTCCAGTTGCAGCTGGAAAACAAAGGAAGTTGGTGCTTCCAATGAATGTAATTCTTCAAGACATATAAGAAAAATAATTCTGTGGTT
>SNQJ01S0213872.1:0-10720 GCA_010110895.2 Picea sitchensis | reverse complement strand
CAAACACTTATACCTTTCAATTGTTTTTTTTTGTAGGTATTGCACTCTATCTTCTTTCTACAGTCCTGTTTCTTGTACATATTTCTCTAATGGTCAATGAGAGCCCCAATCCCAGTCTACATGACAAACGCATTGAAATTTCAATTTCTATGTAACAGAATTTAATTTTTTTGTATATTTCAAAATTCCCAATAGTATGTAACAAACTTTTATTTTTTGGCATATTTCAAATAAAATTGTTTCCTTATCTCCTTTAAATTTATGTCTTCATACATTTTTATCTTTCACTAGTTTGTATGACAAATGCATTTAAATTTTTATTTGTAATAGACTTTTATTTTTTTATATATTCCAAAATAAATGGTGCTCTACATGCCAAGCGTCATTTACTTATGCCCCATGTTCCGTGATATACATGTTGCACACAACATTTTCATGATATACATTTCAAAATTTCCAGTAGTATGTAACAAACTTTTATTTTTTTACATATTTCAAATAAAATTGCTTTCTTATCTCTTAAATTTATGTGTTCATACATTTTTATCTTTCACTAGTCTATATGGCAAATGCATTTAAATTTCCAAATTTTTTCTTCCACTGTGAACAAATTTGTAGGTTGTTATATGCTTTCAAAAAATAAATGGTGCTCTACATGCCAAGTGTCATTTACTTATGCCCCATGTTTCGTGATATACATGTTGCACACAACATTTCCATGATATACATTTTGCACTGAACACTTCCATCATTTACAATTTGACCCCATTTTCCACAATTTTCTTTCTAACCTCGTTGGCAGGGACTACGCTACCACACAACCTTGTTTACTTAAAGGACTCCATGTTTTGTAAGGATATTTTGAGTTTTCCATGTTTCTTAAGATATCTCAATGTTTCCTTTTTTGGGTTATATTAAGGTATTTAATGTTTTACCAAGGTGGTTTTAAGTTTTCCTTAAACTTTTGATACGAGTTTCACTTCTCTAACTTTTTTTCATTTTCTTTATGCATTTGAAAATATAAAATGTTTCTGTGTCATGTTCCATTTTAAAGTGTAAATTTTGTGATATGTTTGAGCACTACATTTATAGGATTCCCCCAAAAAATTCACTACTTATCTACCAGTTGATTGGTTTTTTTCTAGTTCATTTTAAGTACTCATTATTCTATTCTTATTTTTCATGGATTTTACGTATTATCAATGTCATTATTGAATTTAGTAATTTAATAGCTTTGGTGTAATAATTGTAATATAATAATTTAATATCTTTGGTTTAATAATTTGGTAAGAGGAGAGGTGCATATGAGAATGTATGAAGACTTAGTAGATTATGTTTTGGAATAATCTACTCCAAAACATACTCTTAGTGTAAATTTAGATCCCTATCAAATATCAACTCTAATAAATGTTGGAAATAGTAGTTGTTTGGAGGGTTTGGTGCGAGTAAATGAGGAATAATTATGAGCATAAGTGATGGCCCTCAACTAGAGCTAAAGGGAACACTATATAGTCAAGATAGGAAGATTTGATCATGTGAAGGAACTCCCTCAAGAGTTCCAAAGAAATATTGAGTTAAGGAGGACGTGGTTCTCGAAATAATAGTTAGCTTGTCATGTTATAGACCTATTGAGGATTCCCTAATTCTTCTATCAAGGAGGGTTTTTTTGTGGAGACTCGAGAAGTGAAGGATATTGGAGGTTGTTCAGATTTTTCTTTGGGTTTTAAAAAAGAGTCCTCAGAGTATCAAGGGTTGAAATCTTAGCCTCTAGTCCCGAGGGATAAGAAGACAAAACCTATATGTGTGAAACTACATTCAAAGAAGGTTAAATGTTTCTTGGAGAATATATAATCTTGGGATAGGTTTTAGAAATTTAGGAATTAAGACCATCATGGATTTTTTTGGGAGATCTATCTCAAAATAGTCATTGAAGTAGTGAATGTCTAGAGCATAGATGTTGGTGGTATGTTATATTCTGGAATATTTTATTATGATGAGAAGTTGGTTAGCATTTTCTTTCAAATAATATTTAGATGTGACTAGAATAAAAAATGGATGTTGGTTTGAGGGATTTTTTTTTGTCATTAAACAATGGTCACCATGTTTCAACCAAGGAAAAGGGAAAACATCAAACTCATGAAGGTCAAAATATTGACACTACCATTAGAAATTTGGAATGAAAAGTCTTTGAGACAAATTGGTGAAGCTGTTGGAAATTTCAAGGTTATCAAAAAATTCTCTATCAATGGTAATGTGAAATTAGTGGTGTTATTATGATGCAGGGGAATCAAAGGAAATTCATGATTCTGACCCTAAGAGGGTCAAACCATTTACTAAAGGGGTTTGGTTCCCTTAATTTTCAATTTCATTTTAATAAGTAGGTCGAGAGACCTCTAGAAGACATCTAGATTGAATTTGATTGAAATTGGTTGTAATAGCTGTGTTTTGTTCCTAATTTTTAGAGCGGAGTGAGTGATTTAGGATATTTGTTGAGATTTGATTGGGATCTGGTTGTTAGATCCATAGGAGAGTTCATTGAGCTATATCAATAGTGTAATTGTTCTGAATTAGTGTTGGAGAGGGTGAATTTCTATGTATTGAACATAGGAAGCTCTGAGATAGCTACCATCTCGAGTTATGGTATTGAATTAATAAAGTGCATAGTTTGAATTTTATCTATGGTATGCATGTGTGTCTCAATGTTCTCGAAACCATCCTTTGAATGATGTGGGGGAATTCCTCTCCAACTGTAAATTAATGCTCTAACAATTGGATCTCGCACTCAGATCAGGGAAGGCATAATAGCAATTCACATTATACAGGAGGTTATTTCAGCCATGAGATCTAGACAAGAGGAGGAGTTGGAGTCATCGATCCACTTCCAAAGGAGTGAGACAGAAAAAAAATACTGAGATTTATCGTCGATTTTTGATCAAGCTTAGATAAACGATCTCCATTATTTTTTAATCGAATAACAAGGAACATCTGATTGTGGTTGAAGGAAGGAATCGATGGTGGGAAATCCTTCACAATTTAAAGTAGCCAGAAGGTTAATGGCGAGGCGATTTTTGAATTGATCTGAAGCATCGATCAATTGGATTACATGTCACTCTAGGGTAAATTCATGTTACATTGATTAGTTAACAAACCGCTTTGTTGGAGTGGCGAAACAACGAGGATTGTTCAAGGTCATCGCTTGATTAAAACATATCTATCGATCTGATAGGATGGAAATATATGAGTTAGATCCAATCTAGGTTAGCACTCAGTCGTAAAGCCTGGTCATATGTTAAATGAGATAAGCCATCATGACTTAGCTGTTGAAACCTCCATACATTTTCAAACTAGATCAAAGTTCTATCCCTTGATTCTGTTGAAGTCTTGAGGAGAGTGCCAACACCACAGTCAAGCTTGAGAATTGTTAGAGGCACTCTAATATTGTTATAAGATGAGGAGAAGTTGATTGAGTCTGACTATGACTCTTTGGAACCTCTAATATATTAACATCCATAGGTGATATTTTAATTGGACATTGATCCAGTTAGGATATCAAGTGGTATCAAAGCCTCTTGAGTATTGTCTTCAACATCCATGCCTCCCAGGAGAAGAGGTATGCCAACAAATGTTTTTGTTACAGAGTTGCAGAATGAACTAAGGAGAGTTTAGGCTAGGATGGAAGCCATGGAAGTAGCTCAGAGGAGAAAACTTGACACAAGAGATGTCAGTGAGGCTAAAGACACAAGATCTGGTGAAGGAGGAGAATCCCTAGGAGGTGAAACAACTGAGGATTAGTTGTGAAGGTTGGTTACAAAGGTGGGATCTAGACCTAAAATGGAAGTTCCAATGTATGCGGGGAACTTAAATGTTGAGGAATTGCTTGATTGGATCAATGCAATGGACAAGTATTTTGATTATGAGGACATACATGAAGAGAAGAGAGTCAAGCAAGTTGTAACTAGGATGAAAGTACATGCAACCTTATAGTGGGATGAGTTATAGGTTGATAGAAGAAGGAAAGGCAAAGCCAATATTAAGAGCTGGGATAGAATGGTAGCCAAGGTTAAGGCCAAATTCATGCAAAAAGACTATCATTTGAATTTGTTCAGGAAATTACAGAATTTGAGACAAAAGGTATATCAATGAAGGATTATATTGAAGAGTTCTACATACTAAACATCAAATCAGGTCATGTAGAAGATGATGTTGATAAATTTTCCAGGTATATCAATGGAATAAGGTATGAAATCAGTCTACTAACTTTGAGGAATGTGGGATATGCTTATCAAATAGACTTGAAAGAAGAAGATAATTTGGCTAGGAAACAAAGTCAAAGAACCAGAGGAAGAAGACAATCCAGAGAAAAAGGATCATCTAGAGGGAGATTTCAGAATATGAAAGAAGAAGTAGGCAATTCTAGTTTCCAATCACTAAGAGAAGAAGATTCTAGGGGAAGAAGATTTTTCTCAAGAGGCAAAAGAAGAGGTAGAGAGATCAGGTGTTATACATGTGGAAATACATGACATATGTCTTTGGATTGTCCTGAAAACAAATCAACTAGCCCCAGAGAATCTCATATTGTATAAGCTCAAGAAAATACAACAGAACCAACAATGAAAGATGAGACTTCTGAGATTGGAGAAACACTCATTCTAAAGAGGGTTTTAATAAAATAAGAAAAGGAAATCCATGAACCAACATAGAGTAAGGACTTGTTCAAAACCACATGCAAATCAAGAGGAAAGGTATGCAAAGTGTTCATTGACAGTGGCAATACAAATAATTTGGTTTCTACAGAAATGGTAGAGAAATTAGGACTACAAAAGGTGGCACATCCTACTCCATACAAGGTGTCTTGGTTGTAGAAGGGGCATCAAATTTTGGTAAGTGAACAATGCAAAGTAGAAATTCAAAGTGGTAGTTATAAGGATGAAATTTTGTGTGATGTTATGCCCATGGATGTTTGTCATATTTTGTTGGGGAGACCATGGAAATATGATAGGAAAGAAATGCATGATGGAAGGAAGAATACATACACCCTTGAAACGAATGGGAAAAAACATGTGCTACTACCAATGAAAGATGAAGGAACTAAGGAGGAAGCTAGTCTAAGTGTACTACTCATGAGTGGGAAGAAATCTTTGCAGGAAGTCAAGAAGGAAGAAGAAATAAAGTTTGTTGTTGTTGGTAATCCGACAATAATTCTCACTAGAACCACTATAAATGATTTACCTATTGAAGTTTAGGCATTGTTAGATGAGTTTTCTGATATAGTAGTTGATGAATTTCTCAACACTTTTCCTCCTATTAAAATCATTATTCATCATATTGATCTAATTCCAGGACCTACTTTTCCAAACAAAGTTGCATACAGATTGACACCAAGAGAAAATGAAGAAATCAGAAAGCAAGTCCAGGAGTTGTTGGAAAAAGGTTTGGTCAAGGAAAGTTTGTCCCTATGCAGTACCTACTATGTTAATTCCAAAGAAGGATGGTTGTTGGAGGATGTATACATAATCCAGAGCAATCAACAAGATAACAACCAGGTACATATTTTCCTTGCCTAGAATGGATGATTTAATGGATTGTTTAAGTGGAGAATTTTTTTTTCTACGATAGATTTGAAGAGTCATTATCATTAGATAAGGATGAGAGAAGGAGATGAGTGGAAGACAACCTTCAAGACCAATGGGGGACTATACTAATGTCTTGTCATGCCTTTTGGCTTGAAAAATGCTCCCAACACATTCATGAGATTAATGAATGAGGTGCTTAAGGATTTTATTGGAAATTTTTAATTGTTTATTTAGATGATATCCTTGTTTACAACAAAACTGAAGAGGAACATTTGAGATGTTTGAATTTGGTGTTGAAGAGGCTGTAACAGGAAAATATTTTAATAAATCTGAATAATTGTTCCTTCATGAAGACATAACTGGTTTATTTGGGATTTGTAATTTATCAAGAGGGATTGAAGATGGATCCAGAGAAGGTAAGAGCTATAAAAGAGTGGCCTTCTCTGAAGTCTATTTTTGAGTTAAGAAACTTTCACAGATTAGCAAGCTTTTACAAAAAGTTTATCATAAATTTTAGTAGTATTTGTGCTCCTATAGTAGATACTATAAGGAAGGACCATCATTATTTTAATTGGACAAGATCATCTCAAAAGGGAATCAATCTATTAAAGGAGAAGATTACAGAGCAACCAGTTTTGATTTTACCAGATTTTCAAAATCCTTTTCAAGTTAGATGTGATGCAAGTGGAGTGGAAATTGGTGTTTTTCTGAGTCAAGAATATAAACATGTTGCCTATTTTTATGAGAATTTGAATGATGCCAAGAATAAATATTCAACTTATGACAAAGAGTTTTATCCAATGATACAAGCCCTGGAGAAATGGAGGCTTTATATTATGCCTAAATAATTCATCTTATATTCTGATAACCATGCTTTGCAATTCATAACAAGGCACAAGAAATTAAATAAAAAAACATGCCAAATGGGTAGAATCCATATAGAATTTGACTTTTGTTATTAAAAATGTTATTGGGAATGCTAACAAGTTTGTAGATGCTTTGAGAAGGAGATGTTTAATTTTGCATGAATTTCAAGTAAGTACGCTGGGATTTAAGCATCTCAAAGAGATGTACAGAGAAGATCATGAATTTAAAGCATCCTATGAAGCATGTGAAAATCCAGTGATGGGAGATAGGAGTCCTTGGATAGAATACATGATACAAGAGGGATTGTTGTTCAAAGGTATCCATATGTGCATACTGATGTGTTCAATGAGGGACAATCTACTGAAATAAAAACATAGTGGAGGATTAGCTGGTCATTTTGGACATCACAAGATGTTTTCCCAATTAAATTATTCTTATTTTTGGCCAGGTATGAGGTCTGATGTGAAGATATTTGTTGACAAATGCATAATTTTTCAGTATGTCAAAGGAAAGTAACAAAATGTAGGTTTGTATCAGTCATTGCCTATACCAGACATACCATGGGATGTAATAAGCATGGACTTTGTTTTAGGTTTACCTAGAACACAAAGGAGAAGTGATTCAATATTTGTGGTTGTTGATATATTTTATAATATGACACACTTTATACCCTGTTACAAGACTAGTGATGCAACACACATAGCAAACTTGTTCTTTAAGGAGATTGTGAGACTACATGGATTTCATTGAAATATAGTTTTAGATAAAGACATTAAATTCATTGGAAATTTCTGAAGAACCTTGTGCAGATTTTTTTTTACAAATTTAGCATTCAGTTTAGCCTATCACCCTCAAACCGATGGACAGACTGAAGTAGTAAATATAAGTTTGGGTAACTTGTTGAGGAGTTTAGTTTTTGAACACAACAATCAATGGGTTTTGATATATTTTATAATATGACACACTTTATACCCTATTACAAAACTAGTGATGCAACACACAGTGCAAACTTGTTCTTGGGAAGGAGATTGTGAGACTGCATGGATTCAATTGAAATATGCTTTAGATAAAGACATTAAATCTACATCGAAATTTCCTCAAGAACCTTGTGCGCATTTTTTTACAAATTTAGAAACATCTGGGGCTTAGCCTATCACCCTCAAACCCATGGACGTAATCGGCGGTAAATATAAGTTTTGGTAACTTGTTGAGGAGTTTAGTTTTTGAACACAACAATCAATGGGTTTAAGTTTTACCACAAGCTAAATTTTATTATAATGAATCACCCAACATTAGTACATGAAAATTTCCATTCCAAATAGTATATGGAATACATCCAAGGATGTTTATGAACTCGAGAATTTTGGCAAATCATAACTAAGGAATGAACATGTAGAATATTTTTCTATAGACATGTAGAGGTTACATGAACACGTCAAGGAGCAACTACATGACAACAATCAGAGGTATAAGTAGAGGGAAGATTAGAAAAGAAGAGAGGTTAACTTTGAAGTTGGAGGCCATGTATTGTAACATCTGAGAAATGATAGATTTCCAAGAGGAGAATATAACAAACTGAAGTTGAAGAAAATAGGACCTTGTAAGATCTTGATACAATTTTCAAGAAATGCTTATGACATAGAGTTACCACCAAATATTAGAATATCTCGAATATTCAATGTTGTAGACCTGTACAATTATAGAGAATCAGAATCAGAGGATGGAGATGGTAGTGAAGATGTTCACTGGATGGAGAAACTACCTACAACCAAGAAGTTGCTGACAAAAATAATTCTTGATCAAAAGATTGATAAGAAGACTAGGAAGAAGGATTACTATGAGTACTTAGTCAAGTGGAAAGATCTTCCCATGGAGGATGCAACCTGGATGAATGTTGCAGAGATCTAGAAGCATGGAAATAAGCTTGAAGACCTCATGGACATGAGTCCTTGAACATTTATGTTCCACGGGAGTCTAATGGAGGGGAATCAAAGAAAATTCATGATTATGACCCTAAGAGGGTCAAACAATTTACTAAAGGGGGTCGGTTCCCTTAATTTTCAATTTAATTTTAATAAGTAAGTAGAGAGACCTCTAGAAGTCATCTAGATTGAATTTGATTGAAATTGGTTGTCATAGGTGTGTTATGTTCCTAATTTTTAGAAAATAGTGAGTGATTTGGGAGATTTGTTGATGTTTGATTGGGATTTGGTTGTTAGATCCATATGAGAGTTCATTGAGCTATATCAATTGTGTAATTGTTTTGAATTAGTGTTGAAGAGGTTTAGTTTGTGTGTATTGAACATAGGGATCTCTGAGATAGATACCATCTCGAGTTGTGGTATTGAATTAATAAAGTGCGGAGTTTGAATTTTATCTATGGTGTGAATGTGTGTCTCAATGGTATTGAAACTATAATTTGAATGATGTGCAGGAATTCCTCTCCAACTGTAAATTAATTCTCTATCAATTGGATCCTACACTCAGATCAAGGAAGGCACAGTACCAATTTGCATTATACATGAGGTTAAATTTATGTCGTCAAATCTAGACAAGAGGAGGAGTTGGAGTCAATGATCCACTTCCAAAGGAGTGAGACAGATAAAAATACTGACATTTATCGTCAATCATTGATCAATTTTATATCAAAGATCTCCATTATTTTCTAATTGAATAACAAAGAGCATCAGATCATGGTTGAAGGAAGGAATCAATGGTGGGAAATCCTTCGCAATTTAAAGTAGCCAGAAGGTTAATGTCGAGGTAATTTGTGAAATGATTTGGACCGTTGATCAATTGCACTACATTTCACTCTGGGGTAAATTCATGTTCCATTGATTTGTTAACAAACTACTTTGTTGGAGTGGTGAAAAAACAAGTACCGTTCAAGGTCATCGCTTGATTAAAACATAACCATCGATCTGATAGGATGGAAAGCTATGAGTTAGCTCTAATATGGGTTAGCACTTGGTCATAAAGCCTAGTCATATGTTAATTGAGATAAGCCCTTGGGACTTACCTGTTGAAACCTCCACTTCTTTTCAAGCTAGATAAGGGTTCTAGCCTTTCATCTTATTGAAGTATTGAGGAGAGTACCAACACCACAATTAAGCCTGATAATTGTTAGAGGCACTCTAATCCTATTATAGAATGTGGAGAAGTTGATTGAGTATGATTGTGACTCTTTGTCACCTCTAATATATATGCATCCATAGGCGATATTTTAATTGGACATTGATCTAGCCAGGCTATCATATTATGCACGAAAACTAATTTTCATGATGGGCCTTAAAACACGATTGAGATAGAGGCAAGAAGGTGGTCTTATGAGATTTAGTTGGGTTGCATCAAGGTTCCCTTTTTGTGCTCATTTTTCCATTATTATGTCCATCTAAAGGTGGATTATTCAAAATATTTGTAGAAGGTTTTTCTTGTGTGAGTGGTAGTCGTATATCCAAAATCCCAAGGAAACCCCTCTCAAGGAATTGATTCGAAATATGCTTGGATAATTTTTTTAATAAGGTAGTCGAAGATAGTAGGAGGGGGATTAATATAGTTTTTTAAACATTTGAAAAGTATTTGATGCTAGACTATGCATGTGGAGATACAAGGAAATCAAAGGATGAGGTTTTAGTTGAGGAAAGGGGTGATCCAAAGCCCTCTAGTGATGATGGTGAAATTGATTTTGTTTTCCCTTCTCATGAGGATATTACAAGAGGTATGGTTTCTATTTTTCCCCTTTCTTAAATTCTCATTTTATATGTTGTCCCTCCTCTTGTAACTATTAAAGGTGGTTTGTTATTTGATGATATAATGGAGAACAAAGTGGATGAGGAACCTACCAAAAATCCTAATCAGTCCATTACTAGCCCTTCTCTATAAGTTCCCATATCTATTATAATAGTTGAGAGCATAAATATTGCATAGAATAACAACATAACAACACAATAGATGAAACCACAACACCAAAATAATACCTTTATTGATAGGAAACAATGTTCACTTGCCTCTTCGAGGGGGGCACCTCTAGCATAGTAGCGCTCTATTACAATAATTATCAATACAAAACTTCATATACCCTCGACTCCTATTTATACTAAATCTATCTAGAAAAAGAACAATTTAGAGGAAGATCTTCTAGAAGTGGAAGCTTTTATTAGGTCTTCTCACATTTGACTTATTCTTCTTTATTACTAGGCCTTATTAATATTGGACTTTATTATGTGGAAAATATATTATTCTACCTATGTGAGGGGTTAGGGAGGTTAGGTCCCTAACAT
>SNQJ01S0213871.1:6695-17469 GCA_010110895.2 Picea sitchensis | reverse complement strand
AATATATAGGAGAGAATGAGATGGTTACTTGGATAAGAATGATCCCACAATATCAGGGAATCTAGTACAAGGATAACCATTCGAATGCCAACCCATTCTTCTAGAATATTCCCTTCTAGAACCATCGAGAATTCATCTTTTTCCAAGCTTTAGAGCAAGTTCGCACCCTAGCTATGTAGCATAATGTGAGAATTTCGCACCCTAGATTAAGGCAGCCTGCAAGAATGGGTCATTCTCGCACCCTGGGATATTAGCAACCTACGAAATATCTTCAAAAGTAAGTTTTCTGGGAAGAGATGAATGTCACTTTTCTCAGGAGAAAGTTCTTATGAGGAGCCTGAGTACACCATCATCAATACACCATCATGATGACCAAAATCATGGGTAACAGGAAGTAGGGCATGTTCAACGGGAAGTCAATGAAACTCATAAGAAATTGGAGATGATACAGAAATACTAACCCAAATCTTCCTTCACACGTAATGAACTGTTTCACAATAGCAAGAAGATCATGCCACCTAGGTTTTAAAGATGAGACAGGCATACCTCAGTCGCAACTAGTAATTTTCTGTGAGGTGAACAATAGAGTCTAGGGGACTTCTTCAAATTTTGTGTTCTTGAACCATTTTTGCCTGACAGTTGGTAAAACTGTATCTTGGTTTAAAAATTCTTCAGTCATCTCAATCTACACGTCACCTATCTTTGCTCTGCAACCGTCGAAGGTCAATGCGAATTCTTGGGCAACTCTCAGATTGAAACCCTTAAATTTTTCAATGAATACACACCAATCGTTCCTTTCTAAATCATCCCTGGCATTATCATACGATAACAAGGTTTGGATGCCATGGGGCTCAATCCTTGCCACTGGAGCCATGGTGAACACAAGGGAATGAACACAGAACTCAGAGGTAGGGTTTGACAAAAAAACACAGAGGCATAGCCCCGAGTTTCCACAAAACAATATTATGACTATTCAAATGGTAGGCAAAGGCATTAATCACCATGCATGGGAATGAAATCGTGAAGCCCGAGGCCATACAGAGAAGTAATATCACGCTGTACTTCATATGACACCTTGGCATATGGGTAATCATAAGGATCATAACACTTGAAAACCATAGTACACACATCCATGACTTGATTACAAAGGTAAATGTACCAAATAAAAATTGAACAATTAAACTTTTTATGAGTCAAAACCCCATTGATATTAATCGAATATTAATGAGTGGAGGTTTTTCACTTATGTAACCAAGGCATGTTTAGGACCAAGGGGTTATAAACAAGGAAAACAATCATGTTCATATAAAAATACGACAATTCGATAATAGACCATATGAACAATTTTCCTTAATCAAAAATCGAAACAAAGTGTTAATTCCAGCTGTGAGTTTTCATGCTTACAGTCATGAAAAAAAAAATCGAAAGGAAGATGTGTAAGAAGCGACAAGTGACAAGTGTCATTTAGTGAGAATGGTCATGATGAGTAACGAGAATTTAAAGACCTTGTGTAGGCAGCTTATAAAAAATAGAAATTATATTATTGCTGCCAACAAGATACTGATTCAAGTAGATCAAGGAATCACATGTCTCATGATGAGAGGGGAAGAAAAAGAAGTGTTGGCAGGCATCACCATTATTCTCCAAGGCATTAAATTAAGAGAGCACAAATAATTTCAAGTCCATCGCCTATTAGGAAGTATGAGAAAAGGTTTGGGATGGATGAGCTACAAGGGGAAATGAAAAAAATCAAGCCTCCTACATTTGATGGTGATCACAAGAAGGATGAGGATGCAGAGACATGGTTGTTAGGCATAAGGAAGTATTTCCAATTTCATAACTACTCTTAACAAGTAGAAAGAAGAATTCCCATTTATCAACTCAAGGGAAAAGCATCAATGTGGTGAGATAAATTTGTGTAGGTACAACAAATTTATGAGAAGAAGGTCACTTAGAGGGAATTTAAGAGGTATTTCCAAAACAAATACTTGACTAAGAGATACTATGATAAGAAAATGAAAGATTTCTTTGAAAGTAAGATTAGGAATATGACCATAGATGAATATGAAAGGAGGTTTTTAGAGTTGTTGAAGTACGTTTCTTTCATCAAGGATGAGAAGCTTAATATTTAGAGGTATTTGAGTGGGATGCCGTCATTTATCAGTGATAATATATAGTATGATAATCCCAATACACTGGAGGAAAATTTAATAAGGGATAAATTCCTTTATGATCAACTTAAAGGAAGAAAACTTACCAAAAAGATTGGGAAGAAAAAAACAAAAGCAATATGGAGCAGAGGAAGAAGGAAACTAAGCCACCATTCCTCAAAAATAATACTCAGGGAGATATAGCTTATAAAGAACCCAAAATGACCTAAACATTGGGGAAAAGACCAAGGCAACCACCTATCCAATGTTCGGGTTGTAAGGGAGATCATAGTTGCCACTATTTCCCTCACAGAGGTGAAAAATTGAGTGTTCACAATGTACAACAAGATGATACAATGGACGGCATGGGAAGAAAAGTACCTAGGATCTACGCATCCTTGGATAAAAACATGCTGAGTTCTAGTCACATATGGTTGAAGTGAAAGGTAAGATTAACAACCAACCCATTGCTATCCTAATTGATTCAGGAGCTAGTCACAATTATCTAGATCCTAAGATAGTGGAAAGATTTCATTTTCCAAGAAGAAATCTTGGAGCATATTGGTTGGTGTAGCTGGACACAAGAGATAAAAGGAAAATTACTAATATGGTTAAGGCATGCCCAATGGACATGAATGGATTGAACACCAAGGTAGATTTGAACATAATACCTTTAGTTTCCTATGACGTACTAATTGGTATGAATTGGTTGGAGCAACATCATGTTGTCCTAGATTGTTATAATAAGGAATTTACTTGCTTGGATGACAAAGGGAATTTAAGGACAGTACAAGGAATTCCTAGGGTTGTAACCCTCAGAGAAATTTCATCCTTGCAGCTGAAGAAGAGTTACAGGAAAGGGTGTCAAAAATTTGTAGCACATATGGAAGAGACACCTAAATATAAGGTACAAAATATTGAAGATTATGCAATCCTAAAATAGTTTGAAGATGTATTCAAGGAAATACCAAGATTTCCACCCAAGAGAGATATTGAATTCTCCATCAATTTGGTGTCAGGAGCATCTCTAATATCTAAGAATCTTTACAGGATGAATACACTAGAGCTAAAGGAATTACAAATGCAACTACAAGAACTTCTGAAAAAGGGGTACATATGCCCAAGTGTGTCACCTTAGGATGCCCCAGTATTATTTTTGAATAAAAAGGATGGAACTTTGAGACTTTGCATAGACTTCAAGTAGTTCAACAAGGTAAATGTGAAGAACAAGTATCCTTTTCTGAGGATAAATGACCTCTTTGATCAACTCAAAGATGCAAAAATATTCTCCAAGATTGATCTTAGGTCAGGATTTCATTAGTTAATAATTAGAGAAGAAGACATCAGAAAGACTACCTTTAGAAAAGGTATGGCCATTATGAGTTCCCAATGGTGCCATTTGGGTTGTGAAATGCACTAGTTGTCTTCATGTGTCTCATGAATCATATATTTAGGAATTACTTGGATAAGTTTGTCATTGTATTCTTGGATGATATTTTTATATATATAAGTCCAAAGAAGGGCATGAACAACACTTAAGAATGGTGCTACAGGTATTGAGGGAGAATCAATGATATTCCAAATTGAGAAAGTACTCATTCTACCATAAGAAAATTCATTATTTGGGCCATATCATTTCATAGGAAGGGATAACAGTGGATCCAGAAAAGATAATGGCCATTGAAGGATGTCCAACACCAAGGAATGTCTCAGAGGTGATATCATTTATGGGCCTTGCAGGTTACTATAGGATATTTATTGAAGGGTTCTTAAAGATTGCACACCCAATCACTTCCTTGCAAAAGAAAGGTGTGATGTTTGAGTGGACATTAGATTGTGAAAGGAGTTCCCAACACTTGAAGAATTTATTAACAAGTTCTTCAATACTAAGGATTGATGATCCAAATGAAAATTTCATTGTATGCAGTGAGGCATGTAAATAAGGACTAGGTGGATTCCTTAGTCACAATGGGTATGTGGTGTGATATGAATCAAGGAAGTTGAAGGAGCATGAAAGGAACTATGAAACTCATGATTTGGAGTTGGAAACTGTAACACCTTGTTTCCCCCGGTTTGTAAAAATAACTAGACTGGCCAAGAACTATGGCAAACTCACGAATGTGAATATGTTATGTAAATGGACCTTGAGGAAGAGGTCAATGAATGTGAATAAAATTTTGAATTTATTGCAGGACTACTGAGAGTGGATGTGTAGAAAAAGAGACCACGATGGCGGTGGAAGGCACCTGGAAGGGTGGCGTTAACTTCCACCGAGAATTAACACTGTATTTGGACTCCATTGGCCCGGAGAACCAAAAGAGGCTCGCTGGCCCCGAATTTAATGTCTCGCAGGCTGGTAGGCAGATGGCTTAATGAGGGATGGGATGGTGAACCGCCCATCCGTAGATCCATCAGGCCTGATCAGCACGAGGGGAATCGCGCCACATGCAACCTCGCAAGAGGATAAGGCGTGAGGTAGAAGCAATTTCGAGGGGGCAGACGCGAGGGGAACTCTGACATTACGTAGAGTGAGTGATAGAAGAGAGGAGGGATTGCAACCTTCGCTCCTAGTCACTGGTAGACAGAGAGACGCAGTCTCACAACATCTTGGTCTCATCTCGGGGGTGGCTAGTGGTAAATCCGATGGGAGTTGCTACGCCTATGGTTGGGTGGAAACAAGCACCCCTCTCAGTAGTTTCCCTCACTCCTGGTGTTATTTCTGATAAGTGTTTTACATATTGCATCTTGAAATTCATATGTTGGTGTATATGCTCATAAACTATGAAATTGTGAACGATTGCAGTAAAGAATGTTTGTGCAGTGTTTTGGTAAGAAAGGGTAGATATATGCTTATAACAGAAAATGAATAAAATGGCTTATGATTGATAGATGAAATTAATTACGCATAAGGGGAACCAAGTTAGACTTCCGGACCATTCTGAGGAAGTTGTTTCCTCTTACCCATCTCTAGGAAAGCCCCAGAATAGATCTCTTCATAGAGATTCCCTCCCCCCTTGGAAGGCTTTACCAAGAACCTGGAAAAATGACTTGAATGTGAAAGTCTTAATAACCCTGTACAAGGAGGAATGTCCCTCTTAAAATTATGAAGTAGCAGCGTAGGGATAAGTAACAAATCAACGGATGAGACCTTGTCGGAAGACCCATGGTCATTCACGACCGTCAGATTGACGAAAGTAATAAGGGCGTTACATACCTTGCCCCCTTTTTTTCTCTCTATCATCGTGAATAGCGATGAAATCGGGATCGTAGACCCCCCCCAAGGTCCATGAGAACATTTGGACCACTGATCTTTCCACATCCACAAAGTAGTGGAAGAATGAACGAGGTGGGACAGATCTGAGCTGTCAGATCTTGAGGAGATACCCATTAGCCGTCGGATCTGACAGAAGTTGCGTGGGGGTTAAGTTCGTGAGCAGAAGGAAAAATCCCGAGAGGAGGGTTGGCTCATCGGGGTATCACATATCGGGAAATCGGAAGCCTCGATGACATGAGATCGGGAATTTCCATGGGAAATTTCCCGGAAACGATCTGGACCGTCTATCTGAGAGAGGACGCGTGTCACGCGATCGTCCATTCTGGAGATTCAGGCACTTGACATCGGGATATCGGCATTTGGGAAATCAGAGTTCCTGAGGTCGTGAAAGCCGAGACATCAGAAGTTTCAAAAATGCGAGGAGCGATCTGAACCATCCATCCACTTGGGACACATGTCAGAGATCTGTAGGGAGGCAGAGTACGACATTTCGCAAGTCCTAGGGACGAGGCATCTAGGATATCAGAAGTCTCGAAACCCCGAGAGTTAATAAGGACTGTCCATCTGGAAGGGACACGTGGCAGCAATCGGAGCCATCAGGGAAGGTCTCGACAGGGAGTCGTCCATCGGCATTACAACCATCATTATATCGGGGATCCTGGTGACAAGGGGTTTGGGCATTTTAGATTCGTGAAGTCCAGAACCCCGACAAGAAGGAGGAAAGCTCCATTATGTGGGGGCCAACTGTCAACATGGCGGGGAATCGATATTCGAGGGATCGCCAGTCCCATGGGAAATTTTTTTTTGACATTTGAAACCCTGAACCCCGAGGGAGATCAGGGACCATTGATCCAGTAGACAATCACGACTGTTGATTAAGCTAAAGGAAGATAGGAGTTGCTAGCTGTCAGCATAGCAAGGAATCAGGATTCGAGGGATCGCGAATCCTGAAGACGATTGCATCTTGGCATTGAAAACCCCAAAGCCCTGATAGGTGATATGACTGCGGTCATATAGAGGAGGTCATGTGGACAAAGACTCTAGCCTGAAGGGCTAACGAAAATTGGAGCTCGTCAGGAATTCGAAACCAAAAACTCCAAAAGGAGGTAATATTGCGGTCACGGGGATAGTGGTCATATGGGTCAGGAGCCTAGCCAGGGGAGCTAGCGCGTAAAGAGCGTGTCGGGATTCAAGGAATCACGGATCCTGAGGACAAGTGCATCTTGGCACTTGAAAGTCTGAAACCCCGTTAGGGGGATATAAGGCTGTGGTCTTATGAGAGCGGTCATATGGACCAGAGGGCACAACCAGGAGGGGATAAGGCTGGAAGAGAGCTCATAGGAGATCGGGTAATCGAGAGCATAGGAGCCCTCGACATCAGAAAGGACGAAACCCCGAAAACCTGAAATTGTTATCAGGGAAAAACTACAGTTATGTGTCGAGAGACGTGTAGGTAAATGAAAGACCTGTGGATCGGGATTGGCATTTTGTTGCTGCAAGCTTCGGGGATTCTCTTCGTTGAGAAATCAATGAAATAGTTTTGATTTTAGGTAGTGGGTATGTTACAAAGTGGTATCAGAGCATGGTTACAACACTCGGCCTGATTGGGCTCATGTACGAGTTGCGCATAAGCTCCGTTCGAAGTTCTCCTACGAAGAAATAACGCCTAATGTAACTCTCTTGTTCAGGATTAAAACTTGGAAACGAGAACCCGACTGTGTATGCATGTGAAAGAGTTATGAATTATGCGTAAATTGTAAAAATGTATTTAATTCCTGACTAATATCCATCTTTTGTCTTTCACTCAAGCGGATGATCAACCGCGGGAATCTACAGACGTAGAGCATGGTGACGAAAGAAGAGAAATAGGAACCCCTCCAGATCTAGCTGAGACTGTGAGGAGTCTCATGTTTGAATTGCAAAGCTCCAAGGCTGACAATGAAAGAATGATGAAAGAAAAAGAAAAGAAAACCGAAATTAATGCAGTTTTACTGCAGAGCTTATCTGACCGACAGCGACAAATGCAGCATGAACTGGAGATGCAGAATCATGGTCATATCAGTGGCCATACTGAGAGAAGCACGTCAAGAAAGGTCCACCCCAGAGGTAAAGGACCAATGCCAGACGATTCCACTGAGAAGGAAGCTAGCGATTCCGAAGGCTCTTCCAGCAGCAGGGCCAGTTCCTATTCTCAAAGAAAACAGAAGAAGCCAAAGACTTCCAAGAGTCATAAATTTTTGTAATTCAAAAAGGCCAAACCTCCCTCCTTCGATGGTGAGATAAAGAAGGGAGAGGAAGCCGAGGCTTGGCTACTCGGACTGAAGAAATATTTCAGAGTCCATGATTTTTCAGAGAATTTGAAGGCCTGAGAGGCCACTTTCAATATAAACGGAAAGGCTTCCATCTGGTGGGAAGACCTTAAGAATATGAAGGGGGTCCCCGAGGAGGACCTGTCTTGGAAACGGTTTGAGAAGTACTTCTGGAGGAAGTGTTTGTCGGAAAGATATTTCAACGAGAGGGCTAAAGAGTTTTATGAACACAAACTGGGACAACCTACTATGGAGGAATATGTCAACAAATTCCTCTACTTATTGAGATATGTACCCTACATCAAAGTAGAGAAGACAAAGGCACAACACTTCATCAGTGGGCTACCCAAGGAATACCGGAACTGAATCAAATTCGACAAGCCAAATACCTTGGAAGACACTATACGAAAGGCAACCTATTGTCATGAACAATATGGACATGGGGTAGAGTCTCATGGAGACTGGAAACATAAGAGTGGTTCGAGATTTCAGAAGAAGGGGAGAAAATCCTCAGGATTTAAAAACTACAAAAAGAACCCCATAATGAACTTCCCAACCCGGAGTGTACTCCAACAAAACTTTCCCTCGGTGGACAGAAATAAAACTTTTAGACCTATACCAGTAAAGACTAATAACCCAAAGAAAGAACCTCTGAAATGCTAGGATTGCAGAGAAGAGCATCTCCGGAGAGATTGTCCACACCGACAACAGAACAGTAAGAAAATTTATAACATGCAGGAAGATACCACCGTCAATGATGTGGCAAGGAGTGTGCCACAGATTTATGCAGCCTTGGATAATAACCAAGCCGACCACCAAGCTTCAGTGGTGGAAATAGAAGGTATGATTTTCAACCATCTGGTGTCTGTTTTGATTGACCCTGGTTCAAATTTGAGTTATAAAGGCCCCTAGAGCTGTTGACAAGTGTAAACTACAGCCACAGAAGAAAACTAAACCATGGTTGGTACAGTTAGCCACTGGCACCAAAAGAAAGGCAGTAGAGGCCATACCAGCCTGCCAATTAATGTTGGGTGAATTCCCCACCCAAGAAACCCTTAATGTATTACCCATGGGATCATATGACCTGTTGATTGGCATGGACTGGCTGGCTGCCCATAAAGCCAAACTGGACTGTTACCATAAAACCTTAGAATGCATGAGCAAAGAAGGAAAAAGGATAACCCTCCAAGGGATCCGAAAACCGGTCTCGGTGAGACAAATATCAGCCCTGCAAATGAGAAAGTATTTCTGAAAGGGATGTCCCTTATATGAAATACAGGTGTTGAAAACCATTGAAGGCGCTAAACCAAGCCTGGATGATCACCCTATCCTGAGAGAATACAGAGATGTGTTTTCGGAAGAGGTACCGAGTCTACCTCCGAGAAGAGACATTGACTTCTCGATAGAGCTCGCACCAGGCGCGGTGCCGATGTCTAGAACACCCTACCCGATGAGCACACCTGAGTTAGTTGAACTCAAATTGCAATTGAAAGAAATGATGGACAAGGGTTATATTCGACCCAACATGTCCCCGTGGGGAGCACCAGTCTTGTTTGTGAAAAAGAAGGATGGCACCCTTAGACTGTGCATAGATTACAGACAACTCAATAAAGTAACCATAAAGAACAAATACCCCTTGCCCAAGATCGATGATCTATTCGATCAGTTAGGGGGTGCGTCTATTTTCTCAAAGACTGACTTGAGGTCGGGATACCATCAAGTCCGAATTAAGGGTGAAGACATCCATAAAACTGCTTTTTGGACACGGTATGGTCACTGTGAGTTTGTGGTAGTGCCATTTGGGTTAACCAATGCCCCTACCACTTTCATGTGCTTAATGAACAATATACTCAGTAAATTTTTAGAAAAATTTGTACTGGTTTTTATTGATGACATATTAATCTACTCTAAGAATAGAGAAGAACATGAAGAGAATCTTAGACTTGTGCTGCAAGTGATAAGAGAGCATCAGCTCTATGCTAAACTAAGCAAATGTGACTTCTTTCAGAAGCAAATACATTACTTAGGACATGTTCTGTCTGAGGAGGGGGTAGCAGTAGATCCTAACAAGATCAGGTCTATCATGGAATGGCCTACCCCAAAGGATGTCTCAGACATCAGATCCTTTATGGGATTGGTGGGATACTATAGGATATTTATAAAATATTTCTCCAAGATTGGGTGTCCAATCACTGCCCTCTAGAAGAAGGGGACAAAATTACTGTGGACACAACAATGTGAAGAAAGATTCCAAACCCTAAAACATCTACTGACCAATGCACCCATGCTGAAAATCACTGACCCAGGAGCTGACTTCCTTGTGTGCACGGATGCCTGTAAAGAAGGGCTCGGAGGAGTCGTTATGCAGGAAGGAAAGGTGATCTGCTATGAATCCAGAAAATTGAATGAGCATGAGGTCAACTATGTGACTCATGATCTAGACCTGGCTGCCATAGTGCACGCCTTAAAAATGTGGAGGCATTACCTCTTGGGGAGAAACTTTGTGCTTATGATAGATCACTGTGTATTACGGTATTTGTTCAACCAACCGAATCTCAATGCTAGACAAGCTAGATGGATGGCCCTCCTTAACGAATTTGATTTTGAAATCAAACACATTAAATGGAAGGAAAATAGGGTGGCCGATGCCCTCAGCAGAAGCATGAAAACGATTCACCTGGCAGTAGTGAGTACTTGCGAGACAGATGTCAAGAATAGAGTCAAAGAGGCATAAGAGACAGATCCCTTCATTCAAAATGTGACCCTGTACCTACAGCAGGAACCCGTTGGAGAAAAATATGAAGGCTATCAGATGACCGAAGGAGGCCTTCTCACTCACAGAGATAGACTATACATTCCCAATTGTCATGACTTGAAGAGGTTCATCATGGATGAACTACATAAAAGACCCTACACTGGTCACCCAGGATACCAGAAAATGATTGCTGCCACCTGAAAATAATTTTATTGGCCTGGATTGAAGAAGGACATAGCCAAATATTTGGCCCAATGCATAGAGTGCCAACAGGTTAAAGCAGAAC
>SNQJ01S0213869.1:2472-12736 GCA_010110895.2 Picea sitchensis | reverse complement strand
ATGTGTGGCCCCTTTACTCCATATGTGAGTCTGGTCGGCAAGCTATCGTCAGCCTGCATCATCAACCATCATGTCAGAACATGTCAGCAACATATCATCAAATCAATAATATCATGGTAATTAAATCAACTCAAATAGCACACTCCCTGACTCAATCCGGAGTCCAAGGGTTCTGTTGATACCTCTGCATCCTCCAGGTCAAAAACCCTGCACACTCAATAAAACTAAGTCAATAGCACCTGTTTATATCAAAGAAGTAAAACATCATGTCGTCTATCATAACGCATCATCATCAAGGATAAATGTTTAATCATCATGAAAATCCAGATCACTTGCGAGCAAGTGTCCTCAAAGAATAAGTTTTGTAAGTGCGCCAGAGCGGGATGTTACATAAATATTTTGGAATCTAGAGGAATTTAACCTTCATAGTGTAGATTTGAGTTTTTTTATCAAATCTATTGTGACGAACTATTCCAGTGGAATATCCATGACAATTTACAGATCATAACCTTAGAATCCTTGTTGATCCTAGTTCTCTATGTTGATGAACTCTTGATCACAAGAAGTTTTTCCTCAACAATTGTTGCAGTCAAAGACATTCTACACAACAAGTTATCTATGATGGACATGGGTCCACTACACTATTTCCTTGGTCTCGAGATCAGTCAAGATGCTTTAGGAATCAATCTATGTCAGACTAAGTATGTCTGGGATCTCTTGGTTAGATTCCACATGATCGACTACAAGTCGATGGCCACACCCTTTTTGTCTGGGGCACATCTTGAGGATGACAGGGATACACTAGTGGTGGACAACACCTTGTATCGATAGTTTGTGGGGATCCTTTTATATCTCACCCACACTTGGCCAGATCTCTCCCATGTAGTAGGGGCAGTTTCTAGGTACATGAAGGAGTCACATGAGCTACACTGGAAGTTTGTCAAGTGCATCCTCAGATATGTTTAGGGCACCACATGTTATGGGATCCACTATGGAACAAGTTGTGCATTAGATCTCATGGGATTCACCAATTCTGATTGGGTTGGTGATAGCACAGATCACAAGTCTACTTATGGATACGTGCTTAGTTTGGGTTCCGGTCCCATCTATTGGTCGAGTAAAAAGAAGTCAACTATTGCTCTATCATAGGTAGAGGTTGAGTATAAAGGAGCAGTCAATGTTACTATTCATGCACTTTGGGTTCAAAAATTCCTAATTGAACTTGGCATTTGGTTTCATCATCAACATATCATTTGGTGTGACAATCAAAGTACTCTCAAGTTTTGTAGAGACCCAATGCAGCAACAGTGGAACAAATACATCGAGATCCATATGCATTACATCAGAGAGCTAGTACATGATAGGATCATTGGTTTGCAATATTGTCCATTCACTGAACAAACTGCAAACATATTCACCAAGACATTTATTGAGCAGAAGTTCCACTTATGGCGCCATCATCTTGGAGTGAAGGACACAACTTCTTAGCAGTTGTCTTTCCTTCTTTATTTTTTGCTACATTGTACTTTGAGGGGATTTTCTTCCCATGAGGTTTTCCCTCTTTCCTTTATTTTTTCAATGTTCCATTTTTAGATGCATTGTACAATGGGTACCTAACATCGCCTTGGTTTTTGAGACCCATTCATCATGTACACCCTAGTAGTGTTCAAGGGGGTGTTGGAGATATTGCACACTCACCGAGGAAATTATTTTCCTAATGTTGACAGTCCAATGTTGAGGGTGCTTCCATAGATAATAATATTCCCCTACAAATTAGGGCGCTGCATGAAAAATAAAGCACCTTTCCTCTTCATTTCAAAGTTAGTTACACCTCAGTTAGACTAGTGGAGGTCACTCATGCATGGAAACCTCAATTTTATCTCTAGTAGTTGCATGTTCACCTCAGTTTCCTCACCAGGAGTGCACATATTTCATGCATGTGGACAAGAGGGTGCATATTTTTTGATTGCAGGTGTTTCTCTCACTTACACATGTGTGACTCGGTTAATTGATGATTTCATGAACCAGTTAACTAGGACTAGGTGGTAGATTACTTTGGTTTATGTCACTGAGTGTTTAGATCTCTCTAGATCACTACTATGGCTCATTCACTTAGCCATGTAGAGTATATCATGTGTATTATTACCATTTACTCATTCAGTTAATACAATTCATTTTTTTTCTCTCCTCTCTTCTTTTCGTCGCAAGTTTGTGTGACTTTTCTACTAGCTAGGTTCACTGTGAAAACTCAACACCAATGTGTTTAAGTGTTCTGGATGAACCGTTAGATTTTAAAAATATATATTGTTGACCAATATGTCATTTATTAGGGAATCATTGTGTGGCTTGTCAATAAAAGCACTGATTAATTTCTATTTTTTTAAATTAAAAACCTATTTTTTATAACCAAATGTTTAAACCTAATTCAGTGTGATTTATATACAAAACACACTGATACACTTTGATATATGTGCACTAATACAGTTTTGTAAATTTTTAAATAAAAGCCAATATTACATAACAAAGTGTCTAAATATATTTGATACATTGAGGATAATAATAATATACTTATAAATTTCAAACACACTAATTACAATTTATTTGATTTTTTAACTTTATTAAATGTACAACTTCCTTAACTCACTAAAGACCGAACACCACAACTAACTCTACTAAATACATCAACATTTTTAGTTCGTATCATATATTTTAAATCTATTATTATTGCACAAAACATATTTTCACGTTTCTTGTCCTTAAAAAGATTTAAATCAATGAAAAAACATACAACGCGCAAAATACAATGACTAATTATAATAAAACATTAAAAGTCAAACAAAATATGAGTGATGTTCAAACATTTTGGATTTTTTATTACAACATAATGGTATGGGTAAAAAAGGGATATTTTAACTCTATTATTATTGCACAAAATATATTTTCACGTTCCTTGTCCTTAAAAAAAGAGTAAATCAATGAAAAACCATACAACGCCCAAAATACAATGACTATTTATAATAAAATAGTAAAAGATGTAAATCAATGAAAAATCATACAACATTTAAAATATAATGACTAATTATAACAAAAGTTGTATGGTAGCTTAGTCTCTCCCAAGTAAATTTAGAAATAGAGTTTACTAGATGAGATCATTGAATTAGTTAGAGTGTTCTAACAATTGTCAATTTATTATTTGTCTTTATTAAAAAAAAAAATCAAATTTTTAACCATATTTTTACTAATTTATTTGCATTTAAAAAGAAATTCAAAATTACTATTAAAAAGAAATTACACGTATGTCACCATACCTAATTATATGTATATCATTTTGTATTAATCTAGTAGGAGTACACTTTGTATTAATGATAAGATAAATCTTTAAAATCTGGAAAATCATAAATGCAATAATAATGAAATAAATGGATAGTAATAATGAGAGAACACATGGCCCAAAGGGGTTGGATCCAATGGTGGAAAGCGAGGAGTTTTTCACGGTTGGGCAAGGTTCAATTCTCATGAGGGCCTAACCTGAAGCCATGGGGGCACCTTGAGGTAGTGGTCGAACATGTGGTTGCACCAGAGATATTATATTAAATGATATCGTGACCCGTGCACACATAAGTGGATCAAAGCCCACCCCCATGTCCTTCAATTTATAAGAGGGGTTATCTTTGGCCCCAACAAAATTCTAGAACTAGTTTGTTCCTGGGGATTAGGGGAAGACACCAACAACATGGCATAAGCTCTGAGTCTTTGGCAAGGCCTCAACCAAGCTCGGGAGCTAGGCATCAATGAAATATCGGTGATAGGAGACTCTCGACTCCTAATCCAAGCCTTGGTCACTAACTCATTACCAAATCAAATGAAACTTCAACAACTTCTCAAGAAAATCCAGCGGGTCGCTAACTCCTTCCGAAAAATTGATTTTTTCCATGTACTCCAGCATTTAAATGAAGAAGCGGATCAGGGAACCAAAGCCTCCATTCCCCTGAGCAAGGGGCTCCTCTCACTCAATGGGACCCTATCCTTTGCCCCAATTCCTTAACGAACTAAGGTGGGCGACTTGCAGATGGGCCTATGCCAGGAGGCAGCCAGTCGATGCTCCTCTCATTGTCTTGATTTGTGGCACCACTTCAATGCCTGACGTCTCCCTTGTGTGTTGGTACTTCTCCCCCAGGGCACGTCACTCCACATGCTCTTGCATGAGGCTTCCCTCATGCCTCTCAAGAAGACCAATACTGAGGCCATCTCTCTCCCGCAAGGCACTCTCTCGAGGTCCCTCTGAATCATGGCATCGCATGCTCGACATGCAGTTAAATTCAGGATAGCAGAAGCTTGCAGCCCAGCCTTATCTTCCTTGGGTTATTGTCTATCTTGCTTGGCTCCTCTTGCTTGGTCCCTTGCCTCCCATACATTGTCGTTTCTTCCACCATCCCGTCGAATGGCTTCCATCTCTGAGTCTATTGCTCCTCCTATTCCCCCTCCTCCGCTGGAACAGGAAATTCGCAAGCTGAAGCGGAAGCTAAGCACACATAAAAGGTTCCTTCTTCGACTGGATGGGGAAGGTGGCAGAAGGTTTGAGATGCTCGAAGAAGACCTAATGCAACTCAGAGAAGAATCTGTGGAGGCCCTCACTCAAATGACGCAGGAGGTTAATGCAAGAATTGCATATTTAGAGTCCAGGATGGAAAAGCTAGAGATTCAAGCCCTCAGGATGACCCTCCAACAAGATGCAGGGGTGAAGGTTTCACTGAATGAAAGACCCTCAAACTCGGAGTAGCAGATGTAACTATGCTCCTCTCCTCTCTTGGCTCTTGCCCAGTTTTGGTTACTATAAAGACTCAACGTTTGCAGGTTTTTAACTCCATAGGAGTCAAATTTTGTAATCTAAGACATACTAGGCAATCCTAGGCTTTGTCTCATGCCCCCTATATATGTAAATTTGGAATTTATGCACATACTGCATGCATGAATATTGTAGATGTATTCACAGTAGTCATACCACTGCTATATTAATATATTTTCCACTTTCTTGTAAAAAAACATTAACTAGAGAACACATGGCATTTTTACATTTTTTCTTAACTTTTGATATAAAAGGTACTAGGTTCTTATAACCAAGTTTATTGAAATGCAATAATAATGAAATAAATGGATAGTAATAATGAGATAACACATGATATTTTTACATTTTTTCTTAATTTTTGATATAAAGGGTACTTATAACACAATTTTTGATATAACTTAATTTTTTCTTAAGTGAAGACAACAATAACACTTGAAATATATTAACCAATTAGAAATGAGAAAAAAATATTTGTATTATATCAANCTTCACACACAAATTTAAAATACAAGACAAATTAATGTGAAATCAATAGTAAACTCATTGTTATAGTCCATTAGCAGGGCCTGGGAACCTTCCACCCTAACCAATATATCCATAATCAAATATGTTGGAGATCAGGGCATGTGGGCTCTAGGAGCCACTCTTTCTTCCTTCTCATCATTAACTGGATCCACGACCTCTTCTTCCTCTTCTGTAGAGGACCTACAAACATAGGTACATGTTCCTTCCTTATAGCAGGATAGGGCGGGGTTATGTACATGCATGTAAAAATGACTACGGTCAGGGGTTCCGGTGAAAACAGTAATCAAATGAGGGGTGCAGGGCCAAGGTTGTTCAATGACAAATAGATCGTCGCCATCGATTTTGAAGCCAGATCCAACTGCCGATATGGAAGGTCGTTTCACAGTTTTAGTCATCGGGAATCCTAGAGGCTAGTGTGGTGGGATTTCCCAAAAGGAGAAGTGTCGAAAGCGCCTTTGAAGATAGGCACAGGGTCACGGCCTATGGTCGCTTGGGGTGATAGAAAGAGCTGCGCAAAGGGCCAAAAGATCTGGTTTTAGTCACAGAAGAGGTCGCCACGTTCTCCAGGTGTCGAACCGACTCGGCCTCAATCTTGATCCCTGGAAGAAGTAAATGAAGGTGGGAGGAGGTGGTTGAAACCTCGCCTCACTCCTTAAACATAAGGCATGGGGGTTCTGGCAGACAATTTGCCCGTGGTACCTCTATGTGCAGGTCCCCTGCAAGAGCCATGATGATCTGAGCCTCCTTGACAGAAGAGCCTGCACATGTTATTTTGGAATTTAATGGCTCAGCTACCCTCTTGCTGCCAAGGAGGAGAATTGCTCTAAGTATATATACTCAGTTTTTGTATTTTTGTAGGGGTTGATGGCTGAGTAGAGCTCCCATTTTGTAATATGTTGTCACACCAGAGCTATAAACTCGAAATTGGAGGATTCAGTTAAGACAGTTAATAAACTATGTGTTAAGACACTCGGAATTGGAGGATTCAGTTGAGGGTTGTGATGTTGTAGGATGATGTATGATTGATCACTGCAACATTTGCACTAGTTTTAATCAGTTTTCCTATGTTATCTTTTCCCTCTCACATTGAAATAGCTTCGAATTGGAGGATCCATTCAAGTTGTTACAGTAGCATTGCAATGCTTGGAATTGGAGGATCCAGTCAAGTTATCACTGCACTTTTGTAACTGTGTCACATAGGCACATTTTCAGTGTCTTGTTGTTTCTTCTCGAAGATGCTGGAAGGCTGGATGCCCATATCAGTCTTGTTCATTTTTCTCACTAAGTCTTCCCTTTGCTCGCCTTTTAAACTCAATCCACTAACTGAAGTTAATGTGGCCCTCACTTCCCTGTACATTTCTTGTTTGGTTCAGTGTTGTAACATCATTCTGGTGCTTATTTTTGTCCATTGAACACCCCCAATTTATTCATCTGTGACATTAAAAATTGATGGGTATCAGACTTACTCCTGCCGCAATCCTGAAGTGACTCCTGGTGCTAACATTTCTGGTGCCGTTGTCGGGGACGAAGTTGAAAATTTTCCCTGGGATTGAACGACATTGAGCCTCTGATTCTGAATGTGCATCAGGCATCAGAGCCCTTGAAGATTTCTACTATGCACTTGGCGACTATACTGTGGCGACTCCAATGTTTCCACTTCACTGTTTCAGCTGTGGCTACTTTAGCACACCTGAAAGCTGACCCAGAGGAGCTTTCTCGAGAAGGTTTCAATAGTTGCTTTCTTATCTTGAGCCGTTTCCTGGGAGGACACAACGTTAAGATCTGGCCTTTGATGGTGAACAAAGACCAGACACATTCAAAGTTGTGCATCATTCACCTGACGACTCCATGATTCAAGGATCGATCGATGACTCCACTAGTTCGAAATGGAAAGAATCCTGGCTCGAAGGTTTGCTCCTTTTGATTTCTTAGTTGTTCCCGGTTTACCCAATGTTTTCCCTACTCCAAATGAATAGGGCTCTTATTTGCCCATATTTAGAGAGCGTAAAGAGGACAACCCTTCTTGGCATCTCCATGAGCTTCATGAACTCATGCATCCGTGGAAAATACATCATGAAGATGTATTATTGAAAATGTTCATGTTCTCGTTGGCAGGAGATGCTCATGAGTGGTATTTCTCCTTACCCCCTGCCAGCATCTCCTCCTTAGCAAAATTTCATGCAGCTTTTAATAGGCGTTGTCAAAAATTTTATTCCTCTGAGTTTATATGTCATAATTGTTGTGAGGAATGTGAGGACAGTGAGAAATACATGGTTGTGTCTTATGAAGGCTGCAATCATGAGAAAATATGTATGGATGAGGACCCTATGGAGGAAGATGAGGTTCTAAGTGACTTGATGGAGATGGTAAAATCTCACTCTACCCAGCTAGAAAGGTTGGAATCTGAACGAAATGCAGAGGATTTTCTAGCCCTTGAAGCAGATGTTCTTGGCATCCCTACTGAAGATGATAATGAATATTTCATAGCCGTAGAGGCCTTGATTTCTTATCCTGGTGTGCATGTTGTTCCAAGCTTCGATGATTATTCAAATGAGGAGCAGCAAAGCCCCACATTGCAGTTTGCTGACCAGAGGAGCAACCACCCTGTGTATGACAGCTACGAATCAAATTCTGAGCTGCATATGTAGGATTTCCAAGAGCATACTGTAGAGCCTTATCCTCTGTTCGTTAAATAAAATTGTCATGGATAAATCAGCTATCCTGGGCCTACAGAAACCACTCAGCAACAATTTGAAGAGAAGATGTTCCCCACAGGTCTTGTTTATGACGATTATGAATCTGACCCCTGGGAGAGCCAAGAAGAAGAACCAGAAGAGAAGCAGGAGGAGAAGTTTGTTTCCTTCTCAAAACTTTTTAACAAGCAACCACCGCCTAAGATCAGTCAGCCTACACCAGCCTTTCACCCCCCTAGGCCTACCAGAGATATTCAACCTCGCGTGAACAACTGTGTACTAGAGGAGGCTACATGTCACCAATATTCTGGAGTTTTCCACTAGTCTTATGAGCCTGTGAAGGAATACATGGAGTTGTATTTCCTTCACAACTTGGAGCCACCCTATTTCATCTCAACTTCAACCTGTGAGGAGGAGTTGAAGAGTGTAACCATTCTGCTGTCACGGTTACACCATCTGTTGGTGATCATCGACAGAATTAAGGAGCTTCCATTCACGAAGTTACTTGATTGGCTATGGTGGAAGTTTGCTTTCACCTAGCCCAATGTAAAAAAATAAATTAGTTTAGGACTGTACATAAATAAGCTCCTTGGAGCATTTGTGTTTACTTTTGTTTTATTTCACTTATTGGCATGTATTTTCAGCAGGGTGTTTTGAGCTTGACTCCATAGCCCAACAAAAGGTGACTGGAACTGCAAAGGAGATCATAGAGCATCATAGGGACGAATCTATCCCCCATGGAGCCTAATGTTAGCACAAATTCTTGTAATGGGGAGTTTCTCTCCAGATTTGGGCCCTTGGTGTAAAATGCAAGAAAATGGGACTTAAAAACCCATCAAATATAGTTTATCCAAGGCCGCAGCCATGAGCGCAAAGCATAACTCTCATAAAAATCTTGTTTCAGGCTTAAAATGATAACAAATGGGCGATCAAGTATTCAACAGTGAGGATCCATCGACAGGGCAGATCGACGGTGATCAGGTAAGACAGAGCCTCAAAGTTGCATGAAGTTTAGCACCTGGGCTCATCCCTTATGGCCAAAGTCACTAAATTATCGTGGTCGTTCGATCTCATAGGGATAGGTGGTAGTCGATCATGCGATTCTGGGAGTCGACTTTTCAGGGTTTTTGTTACAAGCACACCCACAGCCTTATGCACCAAAATGCAAAGCCCCGAGAGCTTGGCCCATGGTCATAGCCTAGGGACGTATGGAAATGTGGGGCCTAAAGATTAGGGATGAGGTGCATCATAAATCCCTGGTGCAAGAAGTGCTAAAAGGATTAGGACTGTTGATCGACTAAAGATCTTAGTCATCCATCCTAGATGACACATGACACATATCTGAGCTGGGGTGGGGCCTTTCGGGAAATTCAAGCCCCAAGCATCGAAAAAATGGTGGTCATTCGATGAAAGGGATCACGACTGTCCAATCTTGGAGGACACGTGGTGGAGGGTCCAGGCCAAAAGGGGCCCCATGTTTAAATATTAATCGAGGTCGTCCATCCCAGAGACACCTGGCGCGCGATTAAGCACTGTCGCAGTTTTGGCACTCGGAAATTTGAAGGCAGGGAAACTAGAATCCATGAAAGAAGAAATGTCAAAAGCGCCTTTGGTTTGGGCCCATGGTCCTAGCACCCGATCACATCAAGTGGGGCTGAAAAGTGGGGGCCAATTAGAGTTATGCGCTCATTGGGGGGCGAGCAATCATGGTCATTCGATGAAAGAAGATCTGGTCTATTGATCCCTGGGGACAAGTGGAAACCTTTGAGTCTTTCGCGGATCTGGTGTCAGGGATTTTGAAAGCAGAGAAATGATAATTCCCGATAGAAGAAACCTCGAGATGCCTTGGGGGTTTAGGCCCATGGTCATGGCCCCTGGGTCATATGTAAGGTAGGGCTGGCGACTTGGGGCCTTCGAGGAAATATTTTGGCCATTGGATTCAGGGCAGGCTCAACCATTGATCCAAATGGGCCATTGGCACCAGGGAAAAGGAAAGGAGGTGCATCGTGAATCCCCGGTGTGAGAATCTCGAAACAAGAAGGACCGTCGATCAAGGATCAATCTGAGTCGTCCAAGCAATAGACGCACGGTCACAGCCCCAGGGTCTTATGGAATGGGGCCAAAGCAGATGAGGGGCGCGACGCCAAGGTTATTCAATGAAAAATAGAATGTGGTCGTTGATTTTGAAGCCAGATCCAAC
>SNQJ01S0213868.1:0-15698 GCA_010110895.2 Picea sitchensis | reverse complement strand
ATGAAGGGTTCTAGCCGACATACAAATATAACACTAGAATTGTAATAATTTATTATCTAGGGCTTAATAAGGGGTTTTATACATAACCTAGGACTTTGTCTAGGGCTTAACATGCCCCTCCCCTTCAAACAAGTGTTGCCCTCAACACTTGAATAACCACAATTTTTTTTGTTTGAAGAACTCATCTTCCCATGGTAGTTTCTTCCATTTGACAAGGTACTCAGTAATTGCTCGATTTCTCAACTACTTAACCCTTATTTCAAGGTTTTTTTATGGTTCTAGTATGATTTTACCTTCTTCATCAATATCTAGTAAAATTATTTGGACTTGTATCTTGCTTTTGATTACCTTCTTTAAGAAAAAACATGCATGACTAGATGCACTTGTGAATATGGAGGCAATTCCAATTTGTAAGCCATACTTCCAATCCTTTGCAAATCCTTATAGGGGCCATAATATTTGGGTGATAATTTATTGTCATTATTTTGTTGCTTGAGGGACATCTGTTTTTATGGTCATAGCCTAAAAGATACCCTGCAATGTTGATCTACTTGTTGTTTCATACTACTTTGTGCCATAACCAAGTTGTCCTTCAATATTTTGAGAACCTCCTGTTGGTACCCTATGTATTCCTCCACTGTTTGAACCATTTCATTCCCTTTCAAGGGTGATGTGATGGATGAAGGATGATATCCATATGGTGCCAGAAATGGGGACATTTTTTATGAAGTATGGAAGGATGTGTTGTACCACCATTCCGTCAATGTAAGCCACTTGACCCATTGTGTCTTTTTATCATATGCAAAGAAACAAAGATATCCTTCTAGACATTTATTCACAATCTTAGTTTTCCCATTGGATTGAGGATGGTAAAAAGAGATATGAGCCAATTGAGTACCCAAACAAGAAAATAATTCAATCCAAAAATTTCCAGTGAATATTGGATCTCTGTCACTTATAATAATCTTGAGGATTCCATGTATCTTTTAAACTATTTCCACGAGTGCTACGGCTACTGTACTTGTTTTAAAAGGATGAGAAAGAGAGAAAAAATGGGCATACTTTTTCAGTCGATACTCTACTACCATTATGATCATATTTCCTTCATATTTGGGTAATCTTGTAATAAAATCCATTGAAATGTCTTCCCAACGTTGACTTGGTATAGCTAATGGTTGTAGGAGACTTGGCGTCTTAATTGTATCTCCCTTATTATGTTGGAATACCACACATTCAAACAAAACATTTTGAACATCAGTTCTAATACCTTCCGAGAAAAAATCCTTCTTGATCATGTGGTATGTTTTTAATAATCATGAATGTCCTCCTTTAGGAGAAGTGTCCACTTCTAGAAGGACCTTTTGTCTGAGTTGGGAATTCTTACATAAATATAGGTGATCATGATACCATAGCAAATAATTCTTCCATAGAAAATTATATAATGAGTTGGGGTCTTCTTGTATTTGTTGAATGATCTTTCATACCGCTTGATATTTCTTCCATTTTGTCCTTGCTTCTTCCACCCAATCAAATTTCATAATAGAAATAGCACATAGTGAACCTTCTGTTTCTTCTTCTTTCCTTGAAATGGCATCTTCCACAATATTAGTTTTCCTTTTTTGTATATAATTTCAAATTTATAACCTAGCATCTTTGTAAACCATTTTTGTTACTCTTTTGAATATAATCGTTGTTCCAAGAAGTAATTCATGCTATCATGAAATGTTTTTACTTTGAAGTATCTTCCTATTAGGTAATGGAACCATCTCTTAATTGCATGTAGTATGGCTAGAATCTATTTTTCATAAATTGGTTTGAGTAAGTTTTTTTTCTTTAAGTTAGCTTCTTTCAAAGGAAAGGGGCCTTCCTTATTGCATTAAAAATGCACCAATGTTATGGCCTGAGGCATCACTCTCCACAATAAATGATTTTATGAAGTCATGTGTGGCTAGGATGAGATTTGTACACATGGCCTCCTTAAGTTATTAAAAATATTTGGTTGATGCTTCAGTCCAAGAAAATGTTTCTTTCTTCAATAATCTTGTTATAGGTGTTGCTATTGACCATAGTTCTTGAAAAGATTGTGGTAATAACATGTCGATCCTAAGAATCCTCTAAGTTTCTTAAAGGTTTTGGGAATTGGTCATTCCCGCATAGATTTAATTTTGTTAGGGTCCACTTTTACACCTTCATGAGATACAATATGACTCAAATATTCCACTTCTTGAACCCCAAATGCACACTTGGAAGGATTTGCATAAATTTGTTTCTTTTACAATAGTTGTAATACTTTGCCAACATGTTGTTAAATGATATTCCCGAGATTAGTTGTATATTAGTATGTCATCAAAAAATACTAACACAAATTTTCTAAGGAAGGGATTGAAAATACAATTCACCAAGATTTGAAATGTTGAAGGTGCATTAGTAAGTCTAAATGGCATAACGAAAATCTCACAATGACCTTCATGTGTTTTAAAATTTGTTTTGGGAATGTCTTCCTACCTCATTATCATTTGATGATATACCGAATGAAGATCCAACTTAGTAAAGAAAATTTCTCTATGCAATTCATCTAATAATTCATCAATGAAAAGAATAGGAAACTTATCTTTTATGGTAATTTAGTTGAGTTGTCTATAATATGGACACATATTCCATGAACCATCCTTTTTCGTAACTATCACTAGTGGTGAAGAGAAAGAACTTTGGCTAGGTTGAATGTTGTCATCCTATAACATTTCTTGGATCATATTCTCAATCTCACTCTTCAGTGCATATGGGTACTTGTAAGGCCTAATGTTAGGTGGTGCACTTCCTAGCTACAAATGAATAGCATGATCATGATATCGAGATGGTGGAAGACTCTTCAAAATCTCT
Source organism: Picea sitchensis (assembly GCA_010110895.2). Lineage (NCBI taxonomy): Eukaryota > Viridiplantae > Streptophyta > Pinopsida > Pinales > Pinaceae > Picea > Picea sitchensis. The sequence continues at coordinate 12,818 of SNQJ01S0213868.1, read as the reverse complement.
CCAAATACCTTAGAATGGTTGTTGAATGTGCTCTGTAATTGGAACTTTTTTTTCAAAGATTTATCAATTGACTAAAGAATGTATTTCTCCTAATATCCCCATAATGTGATATCAATTACTCCGTAAAAATGGGCCAAGAGATAATATAATTATTTTTTCTTTCACAAATCATTGATACCAAACAAATTGATCATTTTCTAGATACAAGGATGCAATAGGTACCTTTTGTAAGCTTGGTGTTTAGTGTAGATCAAAGAATTGATCCATATGGAATATCCATGTTATAGGATCTTTACCATCAAACTTCCTCATATCAATATTCATAATGAAGTAGTTCTTTGGTGTTGACTTGAAGCCTTGATAACATGTATCTTAGAGTAATGAATGATCATGATTTTGAGATTCAAAATTTGTTCTCTCCAAAAGTGACAAAATACCCCTCATATGTGATTGAGTCTAATCAACCTTGTTCTCCTTATTTTCATGAACTCCTTGCATTTTTATATCTCCTTTATGGAGTCTCTCATATAGAGCATGAAAGATCATGGAAGACATGGAATTTTTCAATTCCTTCATGGATTTTTGTATTTCTTCTTTATTTTAATCCATCTTCTTGTTCATGTCATTATTATTTTAATCCATCTTCTTGTTCATGTCATTATTATCTTAATCCATCTTATTTTTCATTTCCTCCATATTGGTTTCCATTTCTTGAATTTTTCTTTGTGATTTTACCAACTCATCACTTTTTATTGGTCTAACACTCAAATCATTAAGTTGTTCCTCCAATTTGGATATCTTGTTATGTATCTCCTCATTTTCTTCATGAGTTATAGATGATACTTATGGAGATTTAATTGGTGTTAAAATATTTTTTAGAGCCATGAAAAATAACAATAATAATACTCCTCTATTTTTTCTTTATCACAAATTTTGAATCACCAAAAATAGATCTTCGAATAGAAATTTATGCCAATTGTAAGTTGTGTACCTTTGAAAACCTTAATTTGGAGTATGTCTGGATGGATGACCTTTGTTATGATGTATCTCTAAACTTGGAACCATTATATTTATGAAATTTATGCTTATAGTACTTTGATATGACTTCTTAAACTTCTGAAAATTTCACAGTTTGAACCTTCACTAATAAAAAATTATAGCAAAAATACCAAAATGTCTTCTTTAAGATTAATTTTGGGATTATTAAACAACTACAACTTCTAGGAAACATATCTCACAAATAATAATGATTCAAAATATGAAAAATTTGTCATGTGTAATTGGCTATGTCTACTTAGGATTCTGAAAATTTCAGAGTCAGAAACTTCACAAAAATAAAATAATAATAATAATAATAAAAACTTACAACGAAAATGTCAAGCTAACTCTTTTAAAATAGATTTCAGGATTAGTCACAAGCCTTGGACTATATAAATAAAATTATAGTGAACCATAATATGAAATTTGGACCACCTATACTAAGATATGTCTCCTCAGTCTCCACAAAGTTTCACTATCTGAAACCTGCCAGAAAAAAATGTTATAGCAAAAATCCCAAGATGACTAGTTTAAAATTGAATTCAAGATGAGTCAAAAACCATATATTCCATAGGCTATATATTTGAAATTATAATGAACCGGAAGATTGAATTTTTACCATAGGTACCTTGATATGTCTTATAAGTAACCCCGAAATTTCAATGTTGAAGTGGCCCAGAAAAAAAACATTATAGCAAAAAGTCCAAGATGACTCACTTAGAGAAGAAAAACCCTAGGATCAATTCTCTGATACCAAATGTTATGATCCAATGCCTTAAAATTGATAAAAAGTCAATGAATATAGTCTACTTCAAGGGGGAAACCTCTTTTTACAATATATCCAATTCAAAATACTATATGAGATGAGATAAGATGAGCCCAAGACTAGGATATATCTGTGAAGGAGACCTAGTCTTGGGATCATCTTATCTCATCTCATATTGTATTTTGAATTGGATATATTGTAAAAAGAGGTTTCCCCTTGAAGTGGACTATATTCATTGAATTTTTATCAATTTTAAGGCATTGGATCATAACATTTGGTCACACACACACACACACACACACACACACACACACACACACACACACACACAGATATATATATAGGAGACAAAGAGTACAATTATAATGAAAAGGTGCAATGAAGGGTTCTAGTCGACATACAAATATAACACTAGAATTGTAATAATTCAATATATAGGGCTTAATAAGGGGTTTTATACATAACCTAGGGATTTTTCGAGGGCTTAACATGGGTGGTGCAGATCATGCTACATGATGAAAACAATTATGCATTGAATCCCAAGGTCTGGAACTAGTACACAACATTCATGGTCAAGCATGCCGAATGGTAAAAAAGAGAAGTAGAGGGTCATACAAAGTCATTATTTAGATATGTTGGTTGGAATGAGAAGTGATATTATGATGGCACATTTGTGGGAGAGTATATCTAGAGAGGTAGACACCAGAGAGGAAGTTCATATGAAGAGCATTCTCATGGGTGATAATGTTGTTTGGGTGAACTGGCATGCAGTAAAGCAAGGTCTTGGTTCGTTTAATGACTTGACCAATGCTGGGGTGGGAGTAGATTTGATGATCCAGATTTATGAGAGGAGTGAAATGAATAACAGAATGAATACAATAAAACAAAGATACAGAGAAAAACAACAGATATCCAGTGAACAATAAATTCTATTGAATAAATAAAATAGGTTGAAACTGTAAAACTGTAGAACTGAAAACAACTTGCTCGAATGGTGGTAGCTATCTTTGAGAATAGATGTGGTTGCTACGTGCATCTGTCTGAGAAAAATGATTACAATGAGGCTCCAGAGACCTTTTTAACATTACTCATGAATTTCAAAACCATAGACATCCAAAAACCTAACCCTAGGAGGTGAAAGGTCAAAAGTTGTATGGGCCTGATGGGTAAGTTGGTACCTCAACTTCCTGGGGTCGTAACGTTTGCATACGATCTTCATTTTAGGTGCGTGATAGCCTGTTGGAAAGGTATTTTTGAGAAATACACATTATTTCATCAAAATTTGAATTCATCTATAGTTTGACTGTGGCAAGCCAAAATAACATTGTTTAGGGCCCCAAAACGGCCCTGAAAGTACAGAAAGATGTACTAACATGAAAAATTCCAAAATAATCCAGTTGGATTAGGTGGCCTGCCACCAATCTCCACCTAGAATATGTGTAGGGATTCAAACAAAATTGGAAGTGTAGAACCCACAATTACAAAGAATTACAAAAGAATGTGTTGAACTAAAAATTGTCAAGAGGAGCTAGTTGGAATAGGTGGGTGGCCACCAATATCCATATGGACAAATCCTCCCTCTTTAGGAAGAAATGGTGTCCATTGTGTTGAGTGCCCCCATCAGGTGAGAAAATTTCAACTTAATTTGGCTCCAGGTGAGCTACTTTCCTTGGTGCAAGAGTTTCTCTGCCTTGACAACCCGATAAAGATAGATCCTCTACTGGTGAGTGCCCTTGACCTATGTGTCCACTATATGATCAGTGGATGCATGTTCCATGCAATCAAGGTTGAGCTCTATTGGTGTCAACTGTTCAACGATCTCTGAGATGTCTAATAATGGTGGAAAATACAGTTGGAGGAGGTCAACATTGAACATTGGATGAAATCCAAGGAAGGGGGGAGTGTTGAGATAAAAATCATTGTCACCCATAACCTTGGTGATTGTGCAAGGCCCATAACGAAGTGGACAGAGATTTCGATGGGGCCCTGTAAGGAATTATTTTTGTAAATGTAACTAGACCTTGTCTCCCACCTGAAAATTGTGCGACCCCCGGTGTTGATCATGGTGTTGCTTGTACTTAGCATTGGCTTTCTAAAAAATATCATGGACCTATTGGAAGATGTTCTAAATCCACTAAATGAATTTGGTGGCTTTGTCAGCCTCACACTAAACATGGGAAGAATTTGTCTGTGTGGTTGCAAGAGTTAGTGCAAAATCAATGGGATCCAAGGGTTGGAATCCGAGCCCCACCTGAAAGGGGCTATGGCTGGTGGAGCTATGGAGATCCTTATTGTATTTGTGTTGAACATAAGGAAGACTCTCGTCCCATGTACATGGATGCTTAGATTTATACATGTGAAGAATGTTCACAATCATCTGATTGACGACCTCTGTTTGGCCATTGGTTTGAGGGTGGAAGGTAGTGGATTTAGTGAGATTTTTGTCCAACAGTGACAAGAGACTCGACCAAAATGTGTTGAGGAACCTATTTTCCTAATCAAAAATGATGGTCCGTGGTATCCCAAAATGGACCCACACTCGTTCGAGGAAGAGTTTGGCAGTATCTGCTGCTGTGATGCTCTTCTTGCAAGCTGTGAGAATGGTCATCTTCGAAAACCGATCAACCACCACAAATACATAATCATTTCCTTGCTTGGTGGATGGAAGGCCAGACATGTAATCCATAGAGATGGATTCCCAAGGCCTCTCGGGAGTAGGAATAAGGGTGTATAAGACTTACTTCTTCATGTTTGTCTTGGCAATGGAACATGCTATGGAATATATGATATACATTCTAACGTCTTGTCGAAGTTTTGGCCAATAAAAATGTTTTTGTAGAATGACCATAGTTTCCTCCACGCCAAAATGTCCTACCATCCGACTGTAGTGAGCCTCCCAAATAATATTTGCACTCTCACTTGTAGAAACAAAAATATGGCCCAAATAGCTTAACATTCCATCATGAATATGAAAATCGGTGACATTCTTTCTTTTACCCAAGAGGTAATAGGTGGTGGCGAAGTGAGGATCTCACTGATAAAGTTGGGGCCACTTCGATGCCTCATGCCTAGAGGAATGGAGAATGGTGGTGAGTGCAGACACGGGAGGTCATCTGAGGCAGTTAGTGACACGATTTGTGCTCCCTGTCTTATACTTGATGTTGAGATGAAACTACTGCAGGTATGTGGACCACTTTTGATGGCGATCGTTCTGCAACTTCTCGTGTGTATGTATGAACTACAAAGGCTTGTGATCAATGTGTATGATTGTCTCCTTTCCCATAATGTAATGTTTCATTGACATTAGGATTTCACAATGAAATACATTTCCTTGTCATAGGTGGGGTACTTCCAAATGATATCTGATACTGTCTAACTATAGTATGCTATTGGATGTTCGTGTTGAGTGATAACTGTGCCTACAGCATAGTCGGATGCATTAGTCTCAACCTCAAATGGTTTTTGCAGATCGGGTAAAGAGAGTACTGGAGCTGAGAATAAGTGATGCTTCATATCATCAATTTCTTGTTGTTGTGCCTTTCCCCATGCAAAATTTTCCCTGCCACCACCCTTGGTCACTTGGTTGAGGGCCCATGCAATATGGGAGAATCCCAATATGAACCGTTGGTAGAAGTTGGCAAGTCCCAAGAAGCTCTGAAGCTCGATTAATGTGGTCGGGGATGGACAATCACGGATGACTTGGATATTAGCTCGATCCACATGTACCCCATGCTCATCAACAATGTATCCCAAGTACCAGACCCTGTACATTCCAAAGGAGCATTTTTCCAAATTGGCATATAGTTTGTGTTGCTACAGGGTGCTTAAAACCTGTTGAATATGCTGCATGTGCTCCTCCCAATTTTTTTTGAAGATGAGGATTTCATCTAGATACACCACCTTAAAAGAGTTGGTGAAGGGTCTCAATACATCATCCATCAACCTCATGAAAGTGGCTGGTGCATTTGTTAATCCAAAGGGCATGACCAACCATTCGAAGAGACCTTCTTTAGAATTGAAAGTTGTCTTCATACATCAGTTAGTTCGATGGGAACTTGGGGGTAACCAGACTTTAGGTCAATCTTGCTAAAAAATGTTTTCCCCTTGAGTTGGTCAAGAAGGTCATCAATTTGCGGAATTGGTTACCGATTCCTTACTGTGATTTTTTTTTATTCTCTATAATCAATGCAGAGCTGCCAGGTCCTGTATTTCTTCTTCATCAGTAAAATCAGGCTTCTGCAAGGGGAGGATTTCGGTATGATGTGCCCCTTTTGAAGAAGATATTTTATCGGACGCTTGATTTCATCATTTTCCATCAACGAGTGATGATAGACTGGACCATTAGGCAAAGGTACATCGAGGGTTAGATAAATTGGATGCTTGACTTGGTAGTGTGTCGGTACCCCGGTGGGTGAGGAGAATATGTCTCTGTACTCTTCCAAAAAGACATATTCTCCTCACAGTCAGTAGAAGGTACCGACATCTTGTCTTTGTGATGTGGCAGTGACCTTCTACTGATTGTGAGCATGGATCACAAATAATATGAACTTCCCAATCTGTGAAATGACCTTAGTGCATTTCTTAACAGAGATTAAATAAATAGTGGTAGGCGACGCTACCTCTAGTATCCTATACAATTGTCTACCCAAATTAATAATAACACTGCAGGGTATAGACTCATACATAACATGTCGCTTCCACAAATATGGTTTTCCTAAAATAAAATCACAAAATTCAAGGGGAAAAATATCACACAATACCTTGTCTTTGAATGGCTTGATGTCATAGGGCGGACGACATTGTTGGCTGACGCAGAGATCATCGACAGTTCCAGTCGCTTGACAACCTCTTCTGAGATCAGGTTCTTTTGACTGCCTCTATCAACAATGAAATGAAGTGGATCCCCCTTTACTTACATTTGTGAGTGAAAGAGGTGTTCCCCTTCCTTTGGTTCTTCTAGTTTTCTTGGTTGGACTTTGGTGGTAGTGACAATGGTGTTGGGTTCAACATCGATAATCCACTTCTCTCCTTCTGGATTTGATTCGAAGTCAAAATATTCCTCTGACTTGGAATATTTCAGCTCGGTCACCAGTGACTTCTTGGAGCAACATTCTTCGATGTTGTGCCAAGGGATTTTATGGTATTCACACCACTTTTCCATGTCCTTATTTGACTTCTCATTACCCTTCTTGTGTTTCATCTTGGACTAGTTTTCCTAAGACTGGCCATATTTTCTCTGTCCCTTGTTTTGTGGGTTGGGGTTGCCTTTTCCTTGCTTCAGTTGTGAGGAGATTGAAGATGCAAACTCTCACCTCTTCTTCTTAAATTTCTACTCGATATTGACAACATATCTATAAATGACACCTAATGATGTGATGTCCAGAAAATCTATTTTTGTTTGAATGTATCTATGCATACATCCATCGTATTTGAGAACCATATGTCATTTAGAGTCTTTGTTACCCAATTTGGTGTGTATGGTATGGAAAATATTGGTGAAATCTGGTACTATTTGGTCCCTTTCCTAACACAATGTAGTCCATCTTGTGTATTGGTCCTCGTAGCTTCCAACAGAGTAGTATTGTTATTTAATGGAATCCTTGAAGGAATCCCATGTAGGGGTGACCAAAAATATTGCATATTCCTCTATGTCCCTTTGAATAGAGTAAGTATCCCACCAATCCTTAACATGGGGGACCAAAAAAGTGCAAAAGTAATCTTTTCCCTATTAGAAAAATTGTGGACCGAAAACTACCCTTCGAGCAGATTCAACCATTTATCTACAAGATTTGCATCTATTAGTCCTTCAGATAATGGAGTATCAAAATTTACTTGTACCTTGAAGGGGGTTGCATGGCCGCTTGATGAAGATGAGTCTCTTGTGGGAAGTCGCCGAAGGATCTTTGCAAATTTGTCGATCATTTCGTTCCTTTTTCACGTAAGGGATTCCTCGAGCAACATTTTAAAAGGATCTCCTACTCCATAATATTTATTCTCATCCCCCATGGGTTTTTTCAGGATTGAAGTGACCGATCTTGCAAAGGCTCGACTGGGTCAAGTCCCAACTTCTTGTACCCAGATCTTGTCGAGGACATGCACAAAAAAATAAAAATAAAGAGCAGACCACTCTGATACCACTGATCTAGATTTATGAGCGGAACGGAATGAATAAAAGGCTAAATAAAATAACATAGAGATACAAATAACAATAACAAATATTCAGTGAACAATAAATTCTATTGAATAAATAAAATAGGTTGAAACTGTAAAATTGCAGAACTGAAAACAACTTTCTCGAATGGTGGAAGCTATCTCTGAGAAGAGATGTGGCTGCTACATGCATCCGTCCAAGAAGAATGATTAGAATGAGGCTCCAGAGGCCTTTTTAAAATTACTCATGAATTCCAAAACCCTAGACATCCAAAAACCTAACCCGAGGAGGTGAAACACCAAAAGTTATGTGGGCTCGATGGGTAAGTTGGTACCTCAACTTCCCGGGGTCATAAATTTTGCATACGACCTTCGTTTTAGGTGTGTAATAGCCCGTTGGAAAGGTATTTTCTAGAAATACACATTATGCCATCAAAATATGACTTCATCTACAGTTTGACTATGGAAAGTTGTTGTCCCTTGACCAATTTTTGAGGATCCTTGGTTGGGTTTGATCTATTTTTGGGACTTCGACAAGATGTCGAAGGTGGAGCGCAATACGAAGTGGAGATCGCAAGATCTTGGCCCCCTTTTAGGGATTTTTTGGATTTGGGATTATGTAATGGGTATGGGAATGTCGACCCATGGGTTTACCCATGCTTAGGCCTATTTTCTAAAGTATAAATAGAAGGTTGAGTGATGTAGGAAGTAGTTCGATCTATGTGATTGAAACTGCTAAGTGCTGAGGGGAGATTGCTTCTGTGCATACTATATGAAGCTTGGAGAGCTCAGTGCAAGCGAGTGTAAGATATTGAGAAGAGGCTTAGTGTTGTAACCTAGCCCAAGGAAGGAGGATATAGAGAGGTGCACAGATCTCCTGTCCTATGTGGAGTAGGGTTTTTGTGGCTCTATGCATGTAACTGATTGAAGAAGATAATAAAGAAGATGAAGAGTTGATGGACGTAGCCACGGGGTGGGGGTGAACCACGTATATCCTGTGTTGTGAATGATTTGTTCTTTTGTTTATGTGATTCAATTCTTAGTGTGATGTTAGATGGTAGATGAATCTGATATGATAGCTTAGTGTTGGCCCTTGAACAAGCTTTGGAAGATCCTTGGTCAAGTTTGACCTATTTTGGGACTTCGACAGCCTGCCAAAGGAGGAGTGCAAGACGAAGCAGAGATCGCGGGATCTCAACCCCTTTTTGGGTCCTTTTTGGGATTTGGGATTATGTAACATGTATGGGATGTCGGCCCATGGGTTTACCCATGTTTAGGGCTATTTTGTAAAGTATAAATAGATGTCTAGGAAATGTAAGAAAAGGGAAGTTATGAATGGCTAAGTGCTAGATCTATGTGATTGAAGGATTGTAAGTGCTCTGTGCATACTGTGTGAGACTTGAAAATCTAAGTGAAAGTCATTGTAAGAGGCTATGAAAGGTTGTGTTCTTAGATCCACTCAGGGAAGGAGGATCTAGCGAGCTGCGCAGATCTCCTATCCTATGCAGAGTAGGGTTTTAAGGCTATGTGCATGTAACCTATTGAAGAAGATAATAAAGAAGAAGAGTTGGTGGACATAGCCCCAGGGTGGGGGTGAACCACGTATATGTTGTGTTGTTCTTCTTTGTGCAATGTGTTTATGTGTTTATGTCTCTAATTTCTAAGTTCTTTGATATAGATAGATATATCTATTTATGCTTTGTGCTAATCATGTATATGGATGTTAGATATGACTTATATGAATGTTCTAGTGCCTGAATCTATTAGATCTAACCTAATTCTCTATGATAAGTGCTTAGATACATCAGATCTGAATGAATGATGCAATTATTTGTTCCATCTGCGGAGTAGATAGTGGTTAAATATTGATGAACTATCGGTGCTAAGTGCTCTGTTAAGTATTACAATAAAAAATTTGTGTCCCAGCTAAGGTTGCAGACACCTGAGTCCTGCAAGAACCCCTGCCTCTACCTTGGGTGAGACTTCATCTATTTTATAGGTGTTGCCAAAAGGGTCGGTAGTTAGGGTTTTGTTGGTGCGTTGTTGTAGCATTGAACCCTAGGTCTGCCCATGTGCCAACAAATGGTTTCGTTTCCAGGACCTGAAACTGTGATTGTTGGGAACTGAGGAAACAAAATATTTGTGCAAATATTTGACCTAAAACTATGAAATCTCTATGTGTAGATCTGTCACTCTAGTGTGCAGTATTCTACTCGATCTGTGAAGATTTGTGCTAAGAAAAGAAGGTCGATCTGAAGAAAATATGTAAGATCTGTAAGCTCTTTGCTTTGATAGAGGTAAAAATAGAAAAACAAAAATTAGATCTGGAAGCTTTGTGCTTTGTTGAAGATAAGATAAGTCGAAATTTTTGTTTCTAAAGTATGGATCTAGGTATGTTTGATAATATTTGTCCTAGCTTGAAAACTAGGGCACTGATAGATGAAAGAATATTTGGTATAAGTAGATCTGATAAGACTAGTGAAAGATATGTTATACCTATGCATAGAGAGAATGTTTGGACTAACAAGTGGATGCAGGATCCTAGAAAGAATTTTTTTCAGGTTAGCTACAATGATCCTAGTGCACAGTACAGGAAAGGTTGGGGATCATTTAAGAGAAAGAGAGGAATAACCCTTTGTTATAGTTGCAGAAAAATGGGACATTTGGCTAAAGAATGCCCTAGTAGAAGACCTAGTTGCCTCTGTTGCAAAGATATGGACCATGAAGTTTTGGATTTCCCTAGAATGATTGCTAAGGTTGAAAGAATGAATATGAGACAAGAAGACCACAAGAAAGATCAAGCAACTGAGATTATGGCAGAACCCCATAAAGAATCAGAAAAAGTATTGCTACAGATTAAAGAAACCCTAAATGACCACTGACATATTAACTTATCAGAGATCTTCAAAGAAAAAGAGTGCATTGAAGTAAGAATAGGAGACTTTGACATTAACTGTGTTCTGGATGAGGAAACAAGGTGAATATCATGACAGAAAGAACTTGGGAAATTCTAGGAAAGCTTACTATGAGTCCTTCATTGGGAGGAATATGATTATTCAGAGGAAAGCTGATAATCCTATGTGGAATACTTACCTAGACATCTATGAATGCCAATGGAACTTCGATAGAGGAAGAATTTGAAGTTGTCAAATTTATTGAAAACAATGCTCCATTTGCTATGTTACTAGGAAAACCTTGGATTGAAGGAGATCAGGCCAAAAGAAAAGAAGAAGAAATCTTAGAGCAGAAGAAGAAAGAGTTAAAAGATTTCATGACTAGGAGGATCACACACTTGATTGAAGAACATGAGAACTGAGAAAATCTATTTAAAACCAGATACTTGGATGTCGAAGTAGGAAGAACACTGGAATACCCACAAAATACTAAAGTACCTATTCCAGATACAGATGAAGTATTACCCCTAAAATAATCTCACCAACGTGAAGTTACTATGCCAAAAGAAGATAAGAATCATAATGGAAAAAGGCATACCGAGATGAATCTCATTGGAAATAAGGCTAGAAAACTAAGTAAGAAGAGAGCTAAGATCGACAAGTTATAGAAGGTTCTAGAGGGAACTTTGCAAAAGGAAAATTTGCAAAATCGGAGCTTCGTCGGGATAACAGAACAACATCACATGGCACTTCGCCATGGCGAAGAAATATAGTCGTTGGAAATAATATAACCATTCGACCGACCCTTCGAACGCATAGAAAGGAATTTATGGTTCACCACCAGACCATTGAACTGTGTCCTAACGGATAAGAACAAAGTTAATGAAGGCTTCTCGACTGTTGCAAGCAATCTGTTTCCAAGTTATCTATTTATCCTGTTGCACCATGCAACGAGAACACTTTTGCTAACCGTGAATATGAACCGGCAGACTCATTGATTTTACAAAATGGTCATTGTGCTATTTCCCTCTATCCCATTACAGTATCTAAGTTACTCCTCGAAACCGATATTTTCAATCCCGAGTGTGTATGTCGGACAAGTTCAGCATTGCAGAGAAAGTTGTCGAAGAAGTTCTGGTCGAACTCATGACTGAAAGAGTCATGTCGATGTCTGTAGGTATACAAGCTTCATCAACGATAATGGTGCAAGCCTCTCCATCGGCTGCTCATGGATTGGGGCCATCCCGACCAACAGTAGAGAAGAGAACCAAGCACAGAGATGACCTTGCCAATGTGAAGTTGATTCCATCCATATTTCCCGATTACATCCCACCTCTAGCTGGTGTGATGAATCGTGATAGTGTGCCACGAGATTTTGAGTACACCATAGTCACTGCGTACCTCCCAAAGGGGATACACATAGTTTGAGTAGAGCATGATATGATCACATCATTGAAGTTCAATGACTTCAACCTTGGAGATCACAAGATCTATGGTATTCTCTCCCCATACAAGTACCTAACTAGAACAAAAGGGAAGAACTTGAATATCATCCCTCAATCGTGGATGATGAACCTTGCGCAGTCCACCCTGCTAAATGTCATGAAGATCCCACACTTCGGAAGACACCAGGAAGTTAATGAACAGAAGATCAAGGATACATATGGGGACATTGAGAAGGGAACAAGAGGCTACAAGGTAGCTTCCATCTAGAGTGGTGCAGTGCTCCTAACATGTCAATTGATAGCTGGAAAATTAGTAAGGAAGAACTGACCTACATAGGTCACCACTTCGTCATTGACTTCGCAGTGAAGTGCACGGAAGGCCTACAAATGAACTGGGCGAAGTACCTAGTTAACCAGTTGGAACTAGATTGTCGAGAAGCACAGGATCAGGGTTATGAATTTCATTTCAGCTGGCTCCTAGTCCTCATTTCATTTGTTGCGTGGGAGATGCTGGAAGGAGCGACC
>SNQJ01S0213867.1:4042-15470 GCA_010110895.2 Picea sitchensis | reverse complement strand
TTGGGGAGTTGGAGCTTCCCTCAGGTTGTAGCCTGAGAAACTAGGGGGTTGGAGCCTCCTTCCAGTTGCAGCTGGAAAACAAAGGAAGTTGGTGCTTCAAATGAATGTAATTCTTCAAGACATATAAGAAAAAACATTCCATGGTTTTCTCGTGATTTGGGTTTCCACGTAAAACACTGGTGTATTGTGTATGTGTGTGATTGTTTATTTCTTACCACTCATTATTGGATAATAATTCTACATTGATATAACATTTGAAGAAAAAGGATTACAATTATGTTATTACTGATTCACCCCGCCTCTCAGTAATCCAACAATTGGTATCCAAGCAAGTTCCTTCAAAAATTAGTTTAACCACTGAAAGGTAGATCATGAAGAGTACCAAATCGTATAAAAATGGAATACCACAGTTTGATGGACAGAAGTATGTTTTTTGGAGAATAAGGATGAAGACATATATACAGGCACAGGGATTTCAAGTTTGGCAATCAATTGTAGATGGATACACAACACCAGCCGTTCCACCAACAAATGACAAAGCAGTGAAACTCGGTGAGAATAATTCCAAAGCCATAAATGCACTTTTGAATGGTCTCAGTGATACGGTATTCACTAAAGTTGCACATTGTAAATATGCTAAAGAGATTTGGGACAAGCTTCAAAATATTTATGAAGGAGATTCAAAAGTCAAAGAAACAAAGATTCAAACTTACAGAGGTCAGTTCGAACAACTACAAATGAAGGAAGATGAAGATATCGCAGCCTGACAACAAAAAGAACACTTGCAAAAGCAACAAGAGACACAAATATATAGTGTGGGAGACACAAGACGTGCCTAACACCTGGCTAAGTCTTATTATTATGAAACAATTATAATATGAGCACTATCAACTTGGTTTACAACTTGGCAGGGTTGCACGACTCACCTTACCTCACCAAGACACTCATACACAAATTCACCACACCAATACTCTCAGTGGAAACAACTTTTGTAACTCCTACGGTGTTCCCCACACATGCACCCTTCACATACTCACTGTCCTTTATTTGTCGCAAGACTTTCACCAAGCTAACACACTTTGGTTCTTCCTCAGAGCATGCCTCCCATAGGCCTATGTCCCGACTTCTCCAAAATATCCATGTGTGTACCACTTTTTGCTACTTGTTTTCCATGTCTTCGTAACTTTGCATTTCATTCTACTTTTCCTTAGAAGCTTTCCTTAGTCACTTGAATTTCTCCCTTGTCTTTGTGTTTCTTTCCTTCCCTGGTTATGCACCCTTATGCCCTTATATGGAATCCAAACATCACCTTCGTGAACTGTCGTGTCCGTTCATGGACCAACATGCCCAAACCACCCGATGCACCCCTTCGTGGACTGACATGCCCATGAACCCATGCGCTCATCAACCTCCGCATCCTCTTGGGACTGGCGTGCCCAACCTTGGGTGTGCTCCTCATACCAACATGCCCCAAACTCTTTGGTGCTCCCTTTCCTTGTGAACAAACTGACAAGACTCTCTGTGGGTGTGTTGATGGGGTCTTTCGACCTCTCCAATGCATCCATTCTACCAAGAGCAGGCAAGTCCACTCCTTGGGAACGTGCCCAAGTCATTCGATCCTTTCTTGAACACAACCGAAGTCTTAATCAACCTTCCCAAGGTAAGTAGGATGTGTGGCCCCTTGGTTCCATACTTCATCATCATGTTCCCAAGGTGCTCATGTCCACACCCACATGTTTTCATTCTCCCAAACGATCACATTTCCCTTGTGTTCTCTTACCCGACTCATTTCCAAATCTACCCAAGGAGTGGCGCTCAGTGGGTGTCACAGGAGGCCTTACATCCTCCCCCTTGTCAGGAAATGAGACACACTTCCACACTAAACCTAACATAAGAGAGAAAGAGATATTTAATCAAGAAAGTAAATGACACAAAAAGCACACAGTACACATAGATTTTACCCTGGAAACCCAAACCGGGAAAACCAACACTCCTTGAGCATTTTGCTCCTCGTTGTCTTATTCATTCAAAATAAAAGGTTACATGTCTAAACTTGGTCCACACCTAAGACACAATCGACATCATATCTTCTTGATTACACAAGAACAACCATGTAGCCAATTCATCTTACATCTACATGACCAACAACCTCTACGATTATTGATTTACTCATTTGTTAAACTTTTTCGGCCTTAAAAAATTCCTTCTTTATAGGATTTACAGTATGAAAAACCATAAAGAAAATGGCACCCAAAAATGGTTACAGATCCATGCAGATTATTGGCTAAAAATCTCGCAAATCGCGAGATTCTGTTACAGTCGAGTACCAAGTCGTATTACTCGTCGACTCATTAGGTCTTCATTTGGTTGTCACACGTCCATCTGTTGACCTCTTGTTTATTGACCTCTTCAACTTTTCCCAGTTGACTAACCTCGACCTTTGACTTGCTATCGATCCACCTCAACTTCATCTTTACCCTTTCGAACCACCTTGACCCTCGACTTCGACTGTTAGTCGATCCACCTAGACTTTCACTACAAAGAATATAACAACCCAACATTCTCCACTTACTATCTTGTTTTTTGAAACCATGAGAGATTTGAAATTTAGTTCATAGACCCAGGAAAACAATGCCCATTGCCTCTCTACACCAAGAGAACTTCACAACACTCAAAGACTTGGTCAACGAGTCTATTTTTTTTTCCAACGTGTCTACTTTCTCCAATAGCTCCTTGTTTCTATCCACCATGTCTCTCACGAAATGGTATTATACATCAATGTTCTTAGTCTTCAAATGATAAGTTGGTTCTTTTCCATAAATATTGTTCTTTGATTATCGCAACTTATCTTCATAAGTCTTTGCTCAAACCCGATTGTTGAACATAACCTTTGTAGCCATATTTCTTATTTTCTTCCATGAGTGGCTACCGTGTATTCATCTTCTGTTTTTTACAAGGCTAGGACCACCTCTCACTTACTCATCCAATTGATTGCTCCACTGAACATTTTGAACACATATCCATTGGTTGACCTCTGTCGATCTAGATCTATATCCCAGTCAGCATTGACAAAGCTATGTACATTAAATTCACTGTCACCTCTAGGTTTTCCTTGATAGCATATAGCATAATATTTTGTGTCACACAAATACATGAATACTCTCTTGACAATTGTCCAATGCTCCTTCCCAGGTGTCGACATGTATATTCTCAACACTCCCACTTCATGGGAAATGTCTGGTCAAGCGGAGATCATCGCATACATTATACTACCAACATCACTTGCATAGGGAACACATGCCATGTCCTCTATTTATTCATGTGTCTTTGGACATTGTTAAACTCTTAGCTTTACTCCCATAGGAATTGGAACCTTCACCGGTTTGCAATCTTGCATGTTGAAACGTTTCAGAATTGTTTCAATATACTTTTATCTCATTCAACCAGAGCTTTCTAGCTGCTCGATCTCTCTTAATCTCCATTCCCATAATGAAGTTAGTTGCACCAAGATCCTTCATGTCAAACTTGGAGGATAGATGCTTCTTCAATTCCTTTATTGCATCCATGTTGTTTCCAATTAGAAACATGTCATCGACATACAAATCTACATATATGAAACATCCATCTTCTTCTTTGGAATATATGATGTGATCAAATTTGCTTCTCAAAAATCCCAAACTAAGGATGTATGTGTTTAAATTTTGGAACCACATCCTTGGTGATTGATTTATACCATAAATGGATATTTTCAGTTTACACACCAAATCTTTCTTTCCCTTTACTACAAATCCTTCAGGTTGTTTCCTGTAGATTTCCTCTTCCAGGTCCCCATGTAGGAACGTTGTCTTCACATCCATCTGTTCTATTTCTAGATCAAATGTTGTATCCAGAGACATTATTACTCTAATGGAAGTTAATTGTGCAACAGGGGAGAAAATATCACTGAAATCGACTCCTTGTACTTGGGAATATCCTTTCGCTACTAGTCGAGATTTGAATTTCTCGACTTGACCTGCTGCATTCATATTCTTCTTGAATACCCATTTGTTATTGACAGACTTTCTTCCACTGGGAAACTTGACTAAGTCCCATTTCTCATTATTATGAAAGGATTCCATCTCCTCGACCATGGTATCCTTCCACTATTTTCCCTCTGCTGAGTTGACTACCTCCCCGACCGACTTGGGCTCATCGTCGGTGGCAGTTAACCTGAATGCAGAACGAAAGTCCAAGGGACTATACCTTTCGACTAGTTTTCTTACTATTTCTAACCTCCTTACAACTGAAGTCGGTTGATCCAACTCTTCCGATGATTCAATCGACTCATCTGAATCATCTTCTTCATTCTTCAATTCAAACTACACCGTCTCAGGATTATTCTCAATCTAAACAATTTCTTCATGCTTAGTCTTACTTCCAACTTCTCTAAAGACCACATCTCGAATTTACATTGTTTTCCTTGATATAGGATCCCAGAGCTTATATCCTCTCATTCCTTCTTTTTATCTAATGAAAATACATTTGACTTCCTTCTTGTCCATCTTGCTCCTCTTTTCCTTGGGAACATGCACAAATGCATTACAAGAAAATAATTTGATATGTGAAATCGAAGGCTTCTTACCCAACCATACCTCATTTCGAGTCATGTTGACTAGAGCCGACAAAAGAGACATATTCAATAGATATTTTGCAGTGTCGACTATCTCCGCCCATAATTCTTGTGCGAGACCAACACCACTGAGCATACTCCTTGACTTGTCCATCAATGTTCTATTTATTCTCTCAACAAATCCATGGTGTGGAAGTTTGGTGTGATATGCCACACTGCTTGCAGAACTGATCAAATTATTTTTCACAGAATTCACCACCATTGTTATTTCTCATCAACTTAATCTTCTTATCTTTCTAGTTTTCGACAAGAGAATTAAACTCTTTGAATTTGTCGAAAACCTATGATTTCTTCCTCAGTAAATATATCCATCTCTTCCTAGAAAAATTATCTATGAAGGAGACATAATACAAGGATCCACCAAGTGAAGGCATTATAACAGGGCCAAACGCATCACTATAAACCAACTCTAGAATATCAATTTCCTTTGTCACTCCAGATGGGAACCTCACCCACCTTTGTTTTCCATATATACAATGTTCACAAAATTCAACTTCTAAATTACACTCAAGAAAGTATTTGACCATACCTTTATTTTGCATAGCTCGAAGTCCTTTTTATCCAATGTGTCCCATCCTCTCATGCCATAGCATGGTCAGTTCAAATTTATGATGAATTGTCGAGTCAATTTGAATCTACTCAGCCCAAGTTGAGTCCATTCAATTCTAAGTCGAGTCGACTTCAGGAACAATGATTTTGTTGTATCCAATCAAGTCGACACTCCCTAAAAAATTGTATAGGGTTCCAATACAAAATCCTTTAGTTAAGACCATCGCACCTCTGACCATCTTGCATGAATCCTTATGAAATAGAGTGTTCACTCCAATATCACTCATCTTGCTGACAGATATCTGGTTTCTTTCCAAACCCGGAATGTGTAGAACACTTAAAAGAGTTCTACTCCTCCCATCTGACAATTCTAGTTGTTGAGTCGTCCCCCAAGAAAACGTCTCCTCCTTCATATCATTCATATTCGCAGAACCATTCTCTCTACGGTGTCATATGATAGGATGCTCCTGAGTCGATCAACCTAACATCTTGATCTAACTATGTATTGGTCGATGCCAAGAACACATCACCTCCCTTATCAGGAGTCATATTTCTCCCAGTCCATTACTTCTTGTTGGATCTTGTACTGTCTTCCATCATGATCAACTAGCTTATAATGGTATTAAACGCATGTAAATGGTCAGTCACTGAACTTCCATCACTCATTCTCATAAAATACAATTTATTTTTGAGAAACAACTTGTTTACCAGGGATTTTGATTGGCACAAGATTCTCAACTTGTCCCATAGTTTCTTGGTTGAATATTCACCTAAGACATTCAACATCACTGAATCTGCAAGACAAACTCGAATTGTACCCCTTGCTCTTCTTTCGAGTTTCTCCCATTCTTCCATCGACATACATGTCAACATGGTACCTGGACATACTGTTGTCCATTATTCTCTATATACAATGATATCTTCAATTTTAAGCTTCCAAAGCTAGAAATTATGGCCACTGAATTTTTCAATCTCTATTTTCGAACTATGCACCATTCTTTAACACAATATTTAGCACAATATTTAAAGATTTCTAATTTATGACTCTTACTGTACCTAGGTTTTATCTCATATCCAAGACTGTTAATCCAAGCTCCGATACTAGATGTCAAGAAATGAGACACACTTCCATGCTAAACCTAACAGAATAGAGGAAGAGATATTTAATCAAGAAAGTAAATGACATAGAAATCACACAGTACACATAGATTTTACCCTGGAAACCCAAACCAAGAAAACCAACATTCCTTGAGCATTCTGCTACTTGTTGTGTTATTCATTTAGAATAAAAGGTTACATGTTTAACCTTGGTCCACACCTAAGACACAATTGACATCATACCTTCTTGCTTATGCAAGAAAAAACCTGCAACCAATTCGACTTACATCTACATGACCAACAACCTCTACGATTATTGATTGACTCATTTATCATCCTTTTTTGGACTTACAACATGCCTTATTTACAATATTTATAATAGGAAAAACCCTAAATAAATGACGCCCAAAAACTACTGCAGATCCATGCAGATCATTGGCTACAAATCTCGTGAATATTGTGATTCTGTTACAGTCAACTACCAAGTCGTATTACCCATCAACTACCATTCGACCTTCATTCGGTATTTAGTCGGTTTCCACATTCCCTCCTATCGATCTCTTATTTATTGAACTCTTTAACTTTACTTGGTCAACTAACCTCAACCTTTGACATGTTTTCAATGCACCTCGACTTCATCTTTACCCAGTTGAACCACCTCAACGTTTGACTTCTACTGTTAGTCGATCCACCTTGACTTTCACTGCAAAGAATATAACAACCGAACACCCTAATCAAAGTTGTTTCCATCCTAAACAACATCCATCAATCTCCATGGTTCCTCCACCCCATCTCTGGATATCATCCCCACTCAACAACTTTTTTCCTCTACCATTGTTTCCAAGGAAAACTCCCCTTAGGAAGTTTTATGAGTCCACGAAATGTTTCTACTTGTTGTCTTACTTTTTCCTCCATACTTTGGTATGTTTTCCCATGCTTCTGTGCATTGGATCCCCTTGTGACTTTGGCTGATTGGGTATCTAGTCTAATCATCATGCCTCTACCTCAATAACTTTCATCTTCATGCTCAAACATCATTTTTTGTCTACAAACTTGCCACATTTGAAACCTTTCATTCCCTCCAATCTATCAAGTCACCCAACTGCATTCCAAACAAACTTAACCAAGGAATCTCCTCAAGGAACCCCAAAGGACTCACTACATCCCACCGGGACAGTGAGCCAATGTGTTATTGGCTAGTTTGAAGGTGAGGGAGGATGGTTGGTGTTATAGGATAAATCCGTAGGTGCGGACACTAGCCGATCTCCCTAGATCCACCTGGATCTAGAACAAAACAAGACAGGACATGACTCTCTCCCTGGATATATACCATTGAATTAAATAGGAGGCAAGAACAAATGACATACCTTATAATCGCTTCCTATAGTCTTTGTTGCTCCCGCTTCGCTCCAGCGCTCTTATGCAACCAAGACCAAGACAACACAAACCAACCAAAGTGAAGGCAATTCAATATATTCAATAGTTAATCTATGCATATGATCAAGGAATTATACAATAAAGTGGAAATAGCTTTATGGGAAAGGGACATGCCACTGTATCATATTAATGGAAAGTAAAGCTTACAACCTGAGCCTTGATGTTGCAAACTTCCTTTCGATGAATCCTGGCTCCGACATACACACTTTCTCACTTGCATGAATAAGATCAAGATCTTGATGAACTTTTCTAGAGCCACCAAGCTTGTTGTTCAATCTTCAGTCCTCCACACAATTCTTTCACTAATTCTCCAATAAATCTTGCTTCCAACTTTTTCCATGAGAATTCCCTCAATTTATAGGAGAGAATGAATTAGTTATTTGGATAGGAATGATCCCAAAATATCAGGGAATCCAGTACTAGGATAACCATTCGAATGCCAACCCATCCTTCTAGAAGATTCCCTTCTAGAAGCATCGATAATTCATCTTTTTCCTTGCTTTAGGAAGAGTTCGCACCCTAGCAGTTCAGCAGCATGTGAGAGGCTCGCACCCTGGCTTAAGGCAGCCTGCGAGAATCAATCATTCTCACAGACAAATATACTAGCAGCCTGCGAACCTTATTCAAAAATGGGGTTTCTGAGAAGAGATGAAAGTAACTTTTCTCAGGAGAAAGTTCTTATGAAGAGCCTAAGTACACCATCATCAATACATCATCATGATGACCAAAATCATGGGTAACAGTTGGTTGGGACATATCCCACATATCTAATATGTCCCAATGTAATGGTTGGAGAGTCACAATACTTATACATTATCTACATGAGAAGTGGCACACTTGAACCAATTCTACCTATGCACTCCTCAACAAGTCGTTATAGCTCAGGGTCATATGACCATTCACCATATCCAAGTTCAGTAGAGGAGGAATTAGCCTCTTCCTTGGGTCTCCTCCACCAAGGTTTTTTTGTCTCCATCTTGTTCTCTTGAGCCACAGATGGTTACTTCTCCCATTGAATGAACTACTATGGCATACTAATATATGCGAATTCCTCCAATCTTCGTTGTGATTCATCATGCTTCAAACAAAAATATTCCAAGCCATCCACTACCTTATCCAAATATTTAACTATGTCTTCAATTTCTGCAAGCCTTTGTTCCATCAACACAAGTATCCTTTACTTATATGCATTAGGTTATCCAACCATCATCCCACATCATCCAAGTTCTCCCTCGCAAGGTTGCATGCTCTGGTTGTCTGCAAAAGCCATCCACAAGGAGGACATCCACGTACCCCGTTCCTTCCTCCTCATGGTAGAAATCAAACATGGAGTATGTCTTGAAAAAATGACCAAATTGTTCATGTGTGGAATAGGTGTTGCCTTCTCCTTCTTCATGAACTCTTGTCCCAACACAACATCGAAATCATCCATAAGAACAATGGTGAAGATCATCCTTCTGCACTAGTCACCAAGCTTCAACGAGACATCCTTGGCTACACCAACGAACCTCTCTACACCTGCGTTGACTGTCTTGAAGATAGTTTGTTTTGGCTCAGGTTGCATCCCAATTCTCTACACCATATCCCCCTTTAAGAATTTATGAGTTTCCCCATTGTCCACCATAGTTGTTATTAACTTCCCGTTGAGTTTGGATCACACATAGAAAAGTCCCATATCATCCTTGTCTTGGCTCTCCATGGATTTTCCCTCCATGAAAATAGTCAAGACTCACAACACTCCAACATATGGGTTGTCTTCCTTCTCCAAAGTATTCAACTTCTATTTCAAGGGACAATTCTTCGCATAATGCTCCTTCGCACAAATCTAACATGAAATCATATTTTTCTCTTTTGTTGCATTTGTTTGCTTGGCATTGTACTCATTACCCTTAGACTTCTTTGTCTTCCCTTTGTCCTTATTCTTCCCCTTCCCTTGTTTTTTTGTCTCACCTTGGGCATCCTCACTATTCCTAGGACCTATCTTGGGTTCACCCCTCAAGTCCAAGACTTTTCTATTATGGTGATGGCTCTCACAAGAGTCTACACATTCTCACATTGCAATTCACTTTGTGCCCACGACTACAAGCCATTTATGAAGTGAAAAATTATATCTTCTTCTGACATGTCTTTGATCTCCAACATGAGCCTTATGAACTCCTTTATATAGTTTTGGATCTTACCAGCATGCCTAAGAGCCAACAATTTATTTCTTGTAATTAGTTTCTCGAACCAATCTGTGCCTTCAAGGCTTCCTTCATCTCTTCCCAGTTTTCAATCTTCTCAATAGTTCTCCTAGATACCAAGTCTTCCACCTGGTTTCTCCACCAAATATTAGGAATCTCTGTCAAGAACATTGCAAAAACTTTCACCTTAGCTTCATCTAAAATTTTCAGCTACTTAATCCCTGTTTCAAGGATTGTTTTTTATTCTAGTATGATTTTCATTTCTTAATTAATCTCTAGTAAAATAGTTTGGAATTAGATCTTGTTTCTGATTACCTTCTTTAAGAAATAAACATGGAAGAATATATGTACACGTGAAGTTGGAGGCAACTCCAATTTGTAAGGTACACTTCCAATCCTTTTCAAAACCTTATCTCGGCCATAATATTTGGGTGCTAATTTATTATCCTTATTTTGTTTCTTGAGGGACATCTGTTTATATGGTTGTAGCCTCAAAAATATCTAATCCCTCACTTCAAATTCCCTTTCATTGCGATGTTTATTTGCTTGGTGTTTCATCATATTTTGTGCCATAACCAAGTTGTCCTTCAATAGTTTGAGAACCTATTGTTGATGCCCTATGTGGTCCTCCAGTGCTTGAAAATTTGCAGTCCCTTTTAAGGGTGATGTAATGGATGGAGAATGATATCCATAAAGTGTTATAAATGGGACATTTTTAATGTAGTATGGAAGGATGTGTTGTACCACCATTCCACCAAGGGAAACCACTTGACCCATTGTGTCTCATTATCCAATGCAAAGCAACAAAGATATCCTTCTATACATTTATTCACAATCTTAGTTTTCCCATCGGATTCAGGATGGTAAAATGAGCTATGAGCCAATTAAATACCCAAACTAGAAAATAATTCAGTTCAACAATTAGATAGTACATAATCATTCAATTATTTCTTTTTTTAATTTACAGTAAACTAACTACACTTCAAAAAATTATTCTAAATAAAATATTGTATTTAAAATATTAAAATTTAGTAAAAAACCATATAAATGAATCGAAATTTCAAAAAATATTGTAATAACCATACTTCATAATTTCAAATATAATATTTTATGGATTATATATACATTATTAATAATAATAATAATGAAACATAACCTTCAAGCCACATTTATTAAATGACTTGAAATTTTAAAAGAAATTGTAATAACCATACTTCATAATTTCAAATATAATATTTTATAGATTATATATACATTAATAATAATGATGAAAAAGCATAAGCATCAAGCCAAGTTTATTTTGGAGAAATTTCAAAGTATTAAAAATGACAATACAAAACTTTATACAAAATAAAAAAATCAAACATTTTGTGAACACCCATACAAGAGAGGATGTGATCTATGTATTTATATGATGCATGAGCACCTCATCTTATATTTATATTTTAAACATAACCCAATCTAGCTTAACCATGGGAGTCATGTTCATTAT
>SNQJ01S0213865.1:0-15698 GCA_010110895.2 Picea sitchensis | reverse complement strand
TCGTGTTTTTATTATCTTGTTATGAAGATTGATTTGGTTATTGTAATAGAAGATTGCTTCATTGGCATGAGCTCACATATGTTGTTGTGTTATTTAACTCTTCACATGTTGTACTTGCTTTTCCTTCATGTAGTTCTCCATTTTTAGATTAATTCCTTCGCGCAATTTCTCATTCCTAGATTAATTTCATTTACGCAACTAGATTAATTCAATTCCAAGTTGTGTGTTAGATTAATGATTCTATTTCAGTCGTGTGTTAGATTAATGATTCAATTTCATTTGTAGCTTAAACATTAGATTAGATTAGTCCCGCTTCAATCTTGCATATACTTTGTGTGTGCTTCGTCAGTTTACAAACCTCGGGTTGACAAATTAGATAGTTGGGTAAATACTAAAATGCAATCAATTCAACATTAGTTCAGCCCAATGTAACGACTGTTGTTCCTTTTGTTCTGATTTTTGTTCCTTTTGCAGGTCGTGTTGTTCCTTTGAATAGAACAACTGTCATTCCCTTTACGATTGGTGTTCCTTTACAGGTCGTGTTGTTCCTTTGAATAGAACAATTGTCATTCCCTTTACGATTGTTGTTCCTTTACAGGTGTTGCATCTCTGGAGGTCGGGTATTGAAAACAGAAGATAAGAACCTACGTAGGCGACAATTAAAATGCTTGTGCCAGTGCCTACCTTTGGTTGATTCATAGAGGTTATTTTTAGGACATCTTTAGAGTCCAACACCCTTGTTCCAACATATCATCTCTAGAATTTTTAATCTGCAAAAGTCAACACTTGTAAAGTTGTTAAGACTTTAGGGCATGGATAAAGCATAAAAATAATATAATTTTCAAATAAAAAGTGATAAAAGTCAATAAAATAGGTTAAACACACCATTTTACCATTTCATTTGTAAGTTTACCCAAATATTGCTCCAAAGCCTTTTTTCACCCTGATTTTAAATTGTTGATTGCGGAGAACACATCAGAACATTTCAAAAATCGTCTTCATCAAAGAGGTAATCTCTTTCTCCTTCATCTTTTCATGGTTTCAAAATTCATTTTTATTGGTTAAATTTTTGTCTTTGGGTCAAGTTTTAGGGATTACCTGGGCATTGGGATCGTCGCAGGTGCCCTATATCATGAACTGCAATGATCTAGGATCATCACAGGAGACCCTATAGGTAGGGTGCGATGATGGCACACTGCAAAAATGTGCAGGCCTGCGACGACCGCAACCAAATATTTAAAAAAGATAAACCTAACAAGAAAAAACCACCAGGAAAGAATTTTATGTTTATAATCTCATCTTATGGTTCCTTGGCATGATTTCCTTGGTTAAGATGTTGGACTAGCACGAATGAGAGCATGAAGAAGAATATTACTTTGTCGGGTATGACCTGGGAACAGTTATGGCTCTCAGGCAGTGTGGGTTACTAAAAGTCTTCAAGATTTAGGGCATGAGAGCCTAATTGAGACTACCAGAGTACTTGGTTCACATGTGGGATGTGAACGAGCAGGAATTTTGTGTGGGTGTCCACATACTCACTATAAATATAGAGGATATCCATTTCCTGATAGGACTATCTCGTCATGGTTCATGGGTGAAACGTATAGGCAACAGGGGTGGAGGTGAGCCCATGGACTACTACGTCTGCCATCATTGTGTGCGAGGTACTGAGAAACATAGCGGAAAAGTAGCTATCAGGGATGTCTTATATTTTCCTTTGTCATCTATCATTTATATGATTACTCTAATGGCAGGGAGTGTAGCTCCTCATATGTCTCTGCAGAGCCATTTTCAGTATTCCATAGAATGTATGGAGCCCAAGGTCTTCAACTGGTGTGAAGGGGTCCTAAAAAGCATGAATAAACAACTTACCAAGGTACGAAATGGTGGGTTAAAACAATTTGTATATGGGTCTATTTTGGTATCATTCTTCCTGGAGAGAATTCCAGTCCTATGCCTGCAGGTGGAGTGGGGTATACCTGCCCCACAGGATCCAAGGATGAAGAGGTGGGTAGATCTCATGGCCCAACATGGAGGTGTTCCCATCATCAAATATGACGATATCTTATTCCAATGGTTGATGACTCAAAATCTCATGGTTGAAGATTATGAGTATGTCATGGTAGAATTTCATGGAGATCTAGATCTAGCTCTTCTTGACGGGTCCCAGTGGGGGGACATAGGTAAGAAGGAAATTGTGTTTATATAATGTTTTTGTTATTTTAATGATATAACATGTTTTTTGTGTTATTTATCTGATGACTAATCGAGTGCTCTCATCAATGCATATGTGGGACCTTATTGTCCGTCAAGATCATCTCCCATCTAGAGGCGTGGAGAGAGAGGTGTTATAGAAGGAGTGGCTATCGCAGACCTTGAGGCCATAGAACAGAACCTGGAGGGACTGACCATGCATGTCCCTGATGCTACTATGGATGAGCTCCCTAGGAACTACCAACACCACATGGTGGGCTTATCCGCATCCATTGGTCGACTCCTCCGTAGAGTAGCACGGGAAGTCAATTGTTATAGCGAGCAACATCCTTGATTCTTTTTGTATATGAATTCGTGAGCTTCACATTTTGATATTTTGGTCTTCAGACAAAAACACTTTTTGTAAACTCTTATCGTTATAAATATAAGGCTCCTACCGGCTTACTTGTTTTATGTACAAAGTGTGATTGGATTTTATAAATGTCTCAAATGTTTTTCTAACACATAATTAGCCAATGCGTCTATCAATGTATTTAGACATCTAGGAATGTGTTGATAGTTAATGTAATCAAAATGACGTTCCAAGAGGCGAATTTGTACATATACCCTTAACAGAGTAGGACTTCGGATATAATAAAATTTAGTCAATTGTAGTACCACTAACTGTGAATCAAGTTGTACAATAAGATGATGGATTCCAAGTCAAACAATGTTAGTTAACACATCGATAACAACATTGTATTCCATGATGTTGTTAGTTGCACGACCGAGGAAAACACCATGTAGAATGATTAATTCATCCGTAGGTGCATAGATTGCCCAAGCAGTAGACGCTAAGTTTTGAGTACTGCAACCAGCGCCATTAGCGAAGCCAATATAGGGTAGCGAAGACACCGATATCTTGAAACCAAGCACAATTCTAGGTAAGTAGCTGAAAGGTTGAACCAAAAATGAAAAATCACACAAGAGTATGATACATAAAAATACACAACACTCATGCAAAAATGATTTAAGCATACTACTTCAAGTAAAGCCCATTTTTGGGTTCACTCAAATGAATTCCATTATAAAAACTAGTTCATAAGCCCCTTTGTCCAACACTCGTTTCACAATATAAGGACAACGCCACATAGGCTCGAATTTGTCGGCCCCTAGCAAATCACGATCTTGCTCGTAAAAAATAACTATATCACCTTCAGAAAAAACACATGGTTTGACATGCTTGTCATATTGAGATTTGATGCGATTTTTCTGAGTTTCAATGACTAAGGGAGGATCATGATGGTTTTCATCTAATTTCATCAAATACAAAATACGTTCCTCTTCAGTTGATGTGCTAGGGAGGAGTTCGACGACTAATTTCAAAGATGGGATTTCACATTCAATCAGAAAAATTTCTTCGATACCATATACTAACTGGAAAGGTGTGAATCTCGTGGCAGACTTAACAGATGTCCGATAGGTCCACAATCCTTAGAAAAACATCGTGTGCCAATTTTACTTATGAATTCCTACCATTCGTCGAAGCATAGTAGTGAGAACTTTGTTGATTGCTTCGACCTGGACATTGGCCTGTGGATAATAGGAGGTTGAGTTTTCATGTCGAAAACCCAACTTCTCAGTAAGTTCAGACATCATGTAATTGTGAAAATGACTACCGTGATCAGTAATGATGGCTTGAGGGACACCAAATCTAGTAATGATATGATATAATATGAATAACGCTACAGTTTTCCAGGTATTATCAAATGTAGGCATCGCCTCAACCCATTTAGTGAAATAATCCACAACTAAAATAATGTATCCATGCCCCTCGAATGAGTGAGGGTTACATGTCATGAAGTCAATACCCCATTTAGCGAATGGACTAATGGAAACTATAGGGTGAAGAGGAATAGGGTGAGATCTGATCTTATTGTTGTAGGTTTGACAAGCGTGACATTTCTAAATGGCAGTAATGAAATCCTTAAACAATGAAGGCCATAAATAACCATCTCATAAGATATTTTGGGCAGTGGCATACCCAGACATATGACCACCACATGCTCCAGAGTGATAGTCATTCAAATATTTCTCATCTTCATCATAGGTGAGACATCGTTGAAATATGGAATCAATACCACGGTAGTAAAGGGTATCACCAAGGATAATGTATTGACGATCTTGATAACGGATATGAAGACAATATTTACAAGAGAGATCAGGACAGAAAGTTTGGGTCTAGAGATAGATGATAATATCTCTGTACCACATGTCATTAGAACTAATCAGAAAAAGGGATTCGTCAGGTAAGGAATCCTCTTCCACAATTTTTGTCTCAGTAGAGGAAAGGTCACAAATCAATTAAAAAAAAAACAAAGACTTCTTTGACTTGGTGCGTTCAAACTCCAAATCAAAATCCTGGAGAATAATTATCCATTTAGAGTAATTTCCCCCCAACAATTATCGAGTAAGGATATGTTGCATGGGGTTGCAATCGGAAATGACTGTGGTTCTGCGTAATAGGATGTAGTGATGAAAATGTTGAACAACTTGAAAAACTACCAAGGCCAGTTTCTCCACATGTAAATATTTGGTTTTGCTAGTCGTGAGACTCCGACTCAAATAGTATATAACATGTTCATCGTGTGAATCATCATCTTGGACTAAAACCATAGCAATGGTAGAGTCTAAAGAAGCTACATACAGGAAATAATCTCGACTATAATCGGGTGGAAACAATAGTGGTGTACGGGTTAAGGCAAGTTTCAAAGCTTCAAAGGATTTGCTTGCAGTGTCGTCCCATACAAAATCGTAACCTTTCTTGAGAATCCGAGTAAATCCTTTCATTAATTCAGCGTAGTTGGGAATGAATCGACGTAAAAAGTTTGCCTTCCCTTGAAAATTTTGGATTTGGCGTAGTGTGGAAGGAGGAGGTAGATTAAGAATAGCCTCAAACTTCAAAGGGTCTACTTGAATTCCATGTATAGACACAATAAAACCAAGAATTCGTGTGGATTCCACACAAAAAACACATTTGTGTGGATTCAAACGTATACGATAATAACAACAATGTAGGAAAATGGCCCGTAAATGTGTCGGGTGATCTCGACGATGCATGGAATGTGTCGATAGATCATCTATATAGGGTTGTACGATGTGCTTAATGTCGTGAAAAGCGTAAGACATAACGCGCTGAAAAGTCGCCCCAACATTTTTGAGACCAAAAGGTAGTTTCGGGTATGCGAAGGTTCCCTATGGGAAAATAAAAGCAGTCTTATGTTGATCCCCAGGTAAAATATTGATCTGATTATAGCCGGAGAAACCATCCATCAAGGATAATATTTCACTCCCAGCACAGTCATCAACAATATGGTCAACGAAAGGGGTCGGATAATTGTCTTTGGGACAAGCTTTGTTTATATCCCTATAATCTACAAAAACGTGGTTTGTGCCTTGTTTCTTGTTAACTGAAACAAGATTGGACTCCCAATCGGTCAAAGTCACATGATAGACAAAGCCAACTTTAAGAAGTTTTTCAATTTCAAGCTTAATAACATCGACTTTAAGTGGATTTACTGGGCGAAGTCTCTGCCAAACGGGTTTAGCATTCGAGTAAGTCTTAATCTCATGCACAACAATATCAGGATCAATACCAGGAATTTCTTCATAACTCTAGGAGAAAACATCATAGAATTCTTGGAAAAAGGATTTATAAGTGTGGACCTCATCAACATAACATGAGCGACCGACATGAAAATTTTCCATGACTCTGGGTTTAATCAATATGTCAAGAGGAATGGTAGGTGAAATATTACTCAAGTTCCCT
Source organism: Picea sitchensis (assembly GCA_010110895.2). NCBI lineage: Eukaryota > Viridiplantae > Streptophyta > Pinopsida > Pinales > Pinaceae > Picea > Picea sitchensis. The sequence goes on along the minus strand of SNQJ01S0213865.1, from coordinate 9,676 downwards.
TCATACAAAACATTGTGTGTTGACTCGGGAGCATAAGAAATAACAACAACGGCCGATGGAGTCGAAATCCATAGGTAACTCTCTATGGTCTCTTGTTCTAGGAATATAATAGAACAATGATGCCTATCGTCCAATGGAGTATCTTCCATAGACATGATTTTCATGATCATCTCATCAGTAGGAAATATCATGTGGAATGGATCAGGAGATGTATCATCGAGAGAAGAAGGAGAAGGAGTTGTCTATTGAATAGCTTGATAATCTGATTCCACCAGACTTAGAGAAATTATGTCACCATAATGAGGATAGTCACCAGAGTTAGGTACTACCCATGGGTCATAAGATTCAGGGGTGTTGGCACAGGGGAAGACCCAGGGTTCAGCTCCAAGAGTGCACCAACAAGCCCTAGCTACTGGCTCTTTCAGCAACACCTGCGAAGAAGATGCAGTCTCACCCGAAGCAACTATGAGGGGGTTGCAGGACAGAGATGTCTACAACTAGGGGAATATCAAGTGGGTCTATTACAATAGAAATATATCATGCATATATCATTCAACAAGATATATCTATGCTTCACAACTATAAGTTCGATCTAATACAATAAGGCAGGTAACAATATAACAACGACAAAGATCAAAGTATCAATTGTACACACAACAATAGATGTACGTGGTTCACCTCCTCTCTAGGGATACGTCCACAGAACTATGCTATATTATATTAAGGAAAGCATACAGTTCTTTTCTATGCTCTTAGCTAGTAGATCTTATTTCTCTTCTCTCTTTATCTCCCTTCCCTGTGCACCCAGTTGTAGGACTTGACCTTCGCACATAGTAGAATATCTTACAATACCAGAAGGCTTCCTCTCTCGCAACACTTCTCTCTCTCAATACAATGATCCCTCTCTCAATACTATAGCTAGATCAACCACAATATTGTACTGCAGAATTACCAACCAAACCTAGGCCCTTTAGACCTCTATTTATACATTACAACACCCCACCAACAGCCTTAGGCCAAAACCTAGGTGCCAAAACCCTAAAAGACCAAAACACTAGGTCAACTTGACCCACTTTTTCCTGGCTTCGCTAGCCTGTCTTTCCCTCCTTCTTATGTGGTGCTCCAAAGCATCCAACGATGGCTTTTTCTGCTTGTTGATTTTTCCATGATCAATATTCCTTGTTGATCTGTCATCCTTGATCTCCTCATCCAATGACTTGCATTTCCTTGCTTCGCTCCATGTTTTCTGCTCTTTTTATTACTTCAACCCAGTGACAGTCAATGTGTCTCCCGTGAAGTTCTCTTTTCACCTTTTCTTCCTTGTTCTTCACTTCCTTTCATAACCAAGGGCCAACAAGCCCCAAACACTCACCTGTGACTCATCCTAAGGAACTTTGGATCCAATCCTTCTGTTTTGCTTCGACTTTGGACTACTCAAGGCAGCCTTGGTTTTTGTTTTATGCCTCCTCTCCCTCCTTGTGTAGACTGTCTTTTCCATGTCTGGTACCCATTTTCAACTGCACCTAGTACTTAGACCCTTTTTCTCGTGCTTTTACTGAGAGCTGCGAGGCAGCTGGTTGTCATAGTACAACTTCATCCGACTCCCATTCACCAATATTTCCTTCCATTCTCCCTTCAATGTTTTCAATTGCGCATCTCCTCCTTCTGTAACATAGGCGATCTCGTATGGTCCAAGCCAATGTGTTCTAAACTTCCTTGGGTGTATTATAAACTGACTGTCATACATCAGTACTAAATCACCTTGCTTGAGTGCCTTCTTCTTGATGTGCATGTCATGATATGCCTTCTCTCGTTCCTTCTGAACCTGTTGGTGGAATCCTGCAATGAATCTGTCTTCTTCCAATTCAACCAACTGGGCGAGCCTTTCCTGAACAACCCCAGTGTCATCCATACTTGTAAAAGAAACAATTCTTAAGCTTGGTACCAAGTATTCCATCGGGACAACAGCTTCGAGACCATAAACCAACTTGAAAGGAGTCTGCATTGTTAATTTCTTGCAAGTGGTTTGATAGGCCCATAGTACTACAGGTACTCTTAATTCCCAATCATCCCTATTCACAATGAAAATCTTTGTTAATGATGTCTCCAAGATCTTATTGAATGCTTCAGCTGTTCCATTTGCTTGTGGATGGTAAGGTGTACTCTTCTGATGGTGGACTTCAAATTCTTCAGTTAGGGCTTCAACTGTCTTATTGATGAAATGTGGGCCTTGATCACTCATAAGGATCTTGGGGCATCCAAACCTGGTTATTATGTCATCAAATATAAAACACGCAGTTGTAGTTTCACTATAGTCTTTAACTTCTCTGGCTTCGACCCATCTGGTTAAGTATTTTGTAGCAGAAATGATATACCTTTCTCCTGTGTGTTTTCTTGGTGGGTTTATAGGTCCCACGAAGTCAATGGGCCACTTTTCAAATGCTTGTAGGGTCATCTTTGGTGATAATGGCATTTCATCTCATCTGGATGGTTTCCCAACTCTATGGCACACATCACAGGCTCTAGCATAATCCTTAGCATCTTTGTGTACCAAAAGCCAGCTCTAAGGACCTTCTGCACAGTTGCTCTCCCTGCGTAGTGTCCTCCTGCGTTGCCTTCATGAGCTTCTGAAAGGATCAATGGTCTCTCTGTCTCCATAACACATCTTCTTAGTATCTCATCAGGTCCCAGTTTGTTTAGCTGACCAACTATAAGTGAAAATTTTGCAGCACGCACCACTAGTTGTTTCTTATGGGGAATTGTATACTCACTAGGTGCCATTCCTGTTGACAGGAACTGGACTATGTCTGTGAAGTGGTCATCAATATTTCTAATGGCGAGCAGTTGTGCATATGGCAGTGTATCCTCCAAACTAGTGGGTTATTCTCCATGTTCCAAGCTCGATAAGTGGTCAGGTCCCTTGTTCATTCTTCCTGGATTAACTATGATCTCAAAATCATATTCTTGAAATAGCAGAAGCCATCTGCATATTTTCCCCCCAACATTGGATTGCTAACTAGATATTTCAGCGCAGAGTGATCTGTAAACATTTTAAAGTGTCCTCCCAACAAGTAGTGGCGGAAATTTTGCAACGCATACACCATGGCTAATACTTCCCTCTTGGTAGTGGTGTAGTTGATATCCACTGTAGATATCTTCCTGCTAGCAAAATCTAACAGATGGTCGATCTCCCCTTCTCCTGGTTGTGCTAGTACTGCTCCCAATGCAATAGAAGATGCATCGACGTGCACATTAAACTCTTTGCTCCAATCTGGAAAAACCAGAATGGGTGCAATGACCATCTTTTGTTTCAGCGTGTCGAAGCTCTGCTGGCATTCATCTATCCAACCAAACTAACAATCCTTCTTCAACAGCTTCTCCATCGGTGTTGTGATTTGGGCATAGCCTTTAATGAATTTCCTGTAATAGCCAGTATGTCTTAGAGCAGTGCACAGTTGTTTGACTGAAGTAGGAGGTGGAATATCAACTATAATTGCAATTTTAGATGGTTCAACCAACAATCCTTGCTTGCATACAATATGGCCTAATAACACTCCAAATGGTGAGAATAATATGCACTTCTTCAGATTCAAAGAAATTTGACACTGTCTTCTTTTATCCAACATTAGCCTTAGACTTTCAATATGATTTTTCAACAAACTAAACACAGTCCAGTCATCAAAATAAGCTTCTAAAAATTTATGAAAAAATTCTTTGTACGCTTCGACCACCACCCTGGAAAAGATGGTTGGGTCATTCTTCAGTCCGAATGGCATCACTGTGTATTGGTAGGATCCCCATTCTATGGAAAATGTGGTCTTTTGGAGGTCCTCCTTGGCAATCTGGATCTGATGGTATCCTGAAAATCCATCTGTAAAAGAATATACTTCTTGGCCTCCCACGTTGTCTAATACTTCATCAATGAATGGTGTAGGGAAAGGGTCATGCAGACTGGCATCATTCAACTTCCTGAGGTCCACACATATCCTAATTTCATCTGTCTTCTTTTCTTGTATGGCCATAGGGTTGATAGATTCTTCGACAGGTTCAATAATCCCTGCTTCCAGCATTCTTTCGAGCACAATCTTCACTTTTTCCTTGTATTTCGGGTTCAATCTGTAGGGTCTTTGATTGAATGGCTTCGCACCTGGTTTCAAAGTGATCCTAATTTCTCCCATATGACCTTTTATACCCTTCATATCAGTGAACTTGGTCGAAAACAAGTCTTGATATTTGTGCAGTAACTCTGTAATCTTTTCAATGGTATCAACATCCCAATAACCTCCAACATTGGCAAGCTTCGGTGTCTCCTCTGTCCCAATGTTGAATTTTTTAATCTTGATTGGCTGACCAATAAATGGTATCTCAACTCCTGGTCCTTCCACATTTCTTTGGCCTTATGTTTCAGTAATTTTTACCTTCCTGGGATCATCATTGTCATAGGCATTGATGTTGTAGCAACTCTACAATTTCTGGAAAGGAACAGTCCATTCGTCCTCTTCTTGTTCCATAGGGAGGCTAGATTCTTCCTTGAATACCTTATTTCTCACAATTTGTAATGCTTGGTATATTGAAGGATATTCACTTTCAAATAAAAAGGTGGTTACAAAGTTCTGAATCATACCTTCCCAATCTGTAATGACGAGGCACAACTCTGTTTGAAGGTACGAGTTGATAGGGGTCTTGTCCAGTGTATTAATGAATCTGTGCACCCATTGTTCTCGAGGAATGTCACTCCAGGCCTCTTCACATCTTCACACGTGTTCCTTTGGGCAACTTCAATCGATATATCTTACTTCGGAACTTACTGCTTGTGCTAAGAACCACGTTGTCATCAAGGTTCAACATTGTGTCCAGTTTGTGATGTTGCTTTTATGTGTCCCCCACCATCTTGCTGGTGTGGCTTTCATGGCCTCATCCATTGCCATCAATCTATGTTGTATTGGTACATTTGTTTCAAAATATAATAGGAAGGCTTATAAAGGGTTCAGACCATCAAATGTGGGTAAGTTACTCAGTGTTGTGTTGATCCAACGAACTTCTATGGTTAATCTAGCACATCTTCTGGCAGATACTTCATACATCTGGTTCTGCCAATTTTCCAGTGCTTCTTCTGAATCTTTTGAACACACGTTGTCACTTCGCCAGCTCAGATTTCCATCAGCTGTAAGTTTGATGTAATCTCGTTGTCTAGCTATTAGTTTGTATATTTTTTCCAATTCAGATACATGATCTTCTTCTTTGATGGGCTCTATGTATCGCGGACCTTCATCTGGATCTAAGGGTGCAATGACCCTAAGCCCATCTCTTTCAAATGTCATACGTATTTTCTTCAAATCAACAACAGTGGAATTGTTGAAGGCCCAATCGATTCCTAGCAATGCAGGGTAAGGGAAACTATCATCAACAATTTCAATTACCTCAAAATCTGCAAAGGTTCTAACTCCGTCTATGTCCACAGGGACATGCTCCAATCACCCGAATGGGCTGACAACTTGTTGATTAGTCATCCTAAGTATGATAGGGGAATAGATCAACCTCGGTTTTCCCATTAGTGCCCAAGTTTTCTTCGTCATGACATTGACCTTCGACCCTAAGTCAAGGACCACATAGTCTATATCATACTCTCATATTTGAGCATTAAAATGTAATTCTTTATTTGTCCTTCTCTTCTTACAAATTTGGTGTACTTCCCTATTCAGTGAGGGGTCTATCTTCCCTAGCTCATACTGCCTGATTAAGTTCTGTAGTTCTTGCACAATGTTCTCATCCTGAATTAACTTAAGCCAGGTGTATAAGAATTCGGTGAGCTTACTTACCTCTTTTCATTACTTCGGAGAAACCGACTGATCAAATGCCTGAGGCATCCCATATTCTCTTATTTTTGGTCGTGTTTTTTATGAATACCCTTGGTCTCTCTTGAACTCTTGCCTTGCTTCCTCAAAGATTTGTATTTCTTTCTTTGCATCAAAATCCCGAGTCTTCTCCGCAGCTTTCCTGATACCTAAATCTTCTGCGATCTCTCCTTGGATCATTCTATATTGTCCTGTAGCATCGCCTCCTTGGGTAATAACAGTGACTCTAGGGTCTACTCCGTGAGGTTCAGCATAGATCAATTGCGCTTGTGGATTCTGCTAGGGTCCTCGTCTTTCCTAAAGATTGGATAGCAGCACAGGGCAGTCCTCGATGACATGCTCGAAGGAGTTTCAATAACTGCAAGTGGTACAAGGGTTCTGACAATCCCTTGCTAGATGTCCTGGTTGTGTGCAGTTATAATATATTATCTATCCTCGACCTCGACCCATTCCTCCTCCTCATCCTCTTCCTCTGTATCCACCACGAGGATTGAAGTTTCCTCTTCCTGGAGAGTTATACTACGCATTGTTTCCTTCTTGATGTACTTCACCTTGGATCTTGTATATGTCTCTTGATCTTTCATGCATGAGATCATAACCTCTACAATATCTATCGTCATTCCCTACTGATTTACAGAATGTGAAATATAATTTTGTGGGTGTCTGAACTTATTTCTGCATGTAATAGCACTCACCAGGGCGATGTTGATTTATGCATACTTCACACCAAGGAAGGTTAACTTGCTTCAAGGGGCTCGGGGCTCCAAAATCCAAGTATTCATTAAATAGAGGATAGTGTTCCTTGTCATGTCCTTCTAATCTACATCTTACACACTAGATATCTTCTCTTTTTTCCTTCCCCTTTTCCTTCTTCATGTCTTCGACCTGTAGATAAAAGCTAGTTAGATGACTCAAGATTTAACTCATACCTGAGTTGGATTCTCCCATAGGGGTTGATTCAAGCTTCATGTCAATCTCCAATGCTTCTGCCTGTGAATAAATATTCTGCTGCATCGGGGGGACTCTGATATATGGTAAGAGAGTAGCGATGAACCATTCATTGTTCTACTCGTCCGGGATCTTAAAGGTCAATCTTCCTGTGAGGGTCTTGAATCTCTTATCGAACTCCCAAACATGTTCGGCTACCTTTTTCTTGATCTCTTTCATCTCTGTAATACATTGGGACTTCAACTTAGGTTTCTTAAATTTTGTAATCAGTGTGTTCTTGATCTCATTCAATGGCTTAGGCTACGCAAGTCCTTGGACAAGCTTCATGTACCATCTCAACGCACGGTCTCTCAGTGTAGTGCTAAACTGGTTTCTTTTAACAGCTTCGTCGGTAATAATTTTAATGTTCCACACGACCTCACACAGGAACTAGTGTTGATCAGGATCTTCAGATCCATCTCCTCTAAAGATAGGGAGCCTCATCTCATCTTCCATGGAGTTGCCTAGGTTTCATGTCTGAGTGGATGTTGAGCTACTAGTAATAGTGCTCTGTGGACTCTAGTGATGTGGAATGTTCTGATTACTTAGTGTTTCTGAAACAACAGGAGGATTGATATTACTTAATTCAGTAGCCTACGCAGTTCCTGAGGTTTCTAGATCGTCTCGGTGAAGTTCTTCAGCTGCTTCTTCCTCTGGCCCCACGGGTTCTGAATGTTCTTCATTTGTCAGATCTGGCTCTTCTCCACTGTAGAAACCCTCTTCTCTGTAGTTTTTCTTAAAGAGGTTCTCAAGGTGAATCCCTCGAAATACTCTTCCACTGCGCGTATGTCCCGCTTCTGTGTCTCTGTCGCTGTCTGAATTTTTTATCATTAGCCTTTTCAAATCTTCTCAATCTACTATATCTTCAATATGTTCTTCTCATGCAACATCATCTTGAGTCTCAACTTCAGGACTTGTAAAAATTTTCCTCTGGGTCCTTTAAATAAATATCTTTCATATTGGTTGTATGACTCTACTCTGTCAACAACAAACTCGGTGATATACCCTCCAATGGTACTATCAAACCAGTGATCTACTACTCTGGATACAACATTGTCGACTCTTTTAACCTTCTGGATTAGCACCGATGTCCAAACTATAGGAGATCTAGATATGATCTCGAACTGGGTATCAACTAACCTAGCCAACCACTCAAACAACTCCTGATGGATTCCTCCAAAGAATATCTCGTTAATGTCGGTGAAAACGTATATTTGTAGCTAATCCTCAGTACTCATCTTAGGGTTCTTGTTTTGGGCTTCAGCAAAGTCCCTCTCTTGATCTTCTATCCACTTTTTAATCTCTGTATTCGATGGGAACCACCTTGAAGAATATTCCTGTCCCAACAATGGAACCATTTGTTGGCACAAGGGCAGACCCAGGGTTCAACTCCAAGAGCGCACCAACAAGCCCTAGCCACTGGCCCTTTTGGCAACACCTGCAAAGCAGATGCAGTCTCACCCGAAGAAGCTGTGACGGGGTTTCAGGACAGAGATGTCTACAACCAGGGGAATATCAAGTGGATCTATTACAATAGAAATATATCATGCATCTATCATTCAACAAGCTATATCTATCTTTCACAGTTATAAGTTCGATCTAATACAACAAGGTAGGTAACAATATAACAATGACAGAGATCAAAGCAACAATCATACACACAACAACATATGTACGTGGTTCACCCTCTCTCTAGGGCTACGTCCATATAATTGTGTTATATTATATTAAGGAAAGCATACAGTTCTTGTCTATGCTCTTAGCTAGCAGATCTTCTTTATCTTCTCTCTTTCTCTCCCCTCCCTACGCACCCAGCTGCAGGACTTGACCTTCGCACACAGCATAAGATCTTACAATACCATAAGACTTCCTCTCTCTCAACACTTCTCTGTCTCAATACAATGATCCCTCTCTCAATACTATAGCTAGATCAACAACAATATTGTACTGCAGAATTACCAACCAAACCTAGGCCCTTTGGACCTCTATTTATACATTACAAAACCCCACCGATATCCTTAGGCTGAAACCTAGGTGCCAAAACCCTAAAATACCAAAACCCTAGGTCAACTTGACCCGCTTTTTTCGGGCTTCGCCAACCTGTCTTTCCCTCCTTCTCACATGGTGATCCAAAGCATCCAATGGTGGATTTTTCCATTTGATGAGTTTTCCATGATCCATATTCCTTGTTGATCTGTCATCCTTGATCTCCTCATCCAACGACTTGCATTTCCTTGCTTCGGTCCATATTTTATGTTCTTTTTCTTACTTCAACCCAGTGACAGTCACTGTGTCTCCCACAAAGTTTGCTTTTCACCTTTTCTTCCTTGTTCTTCACTTCCTTTTGTTGGTTGTGGAGCCTGATTATCTTCCTGACTCAGAGGTCTTGTGTCTTTCAGCCGTGTTTATACCCCATGAAGACTTTACACCCTAGAAGTATGTACACTCTTCCACGTGGGGGAGTGCAGAGGGGGTACCCCCTCTGCAGGGTCCGAGGGAAAGCGGGCCCTCGACAGGGGTTCGGGGGTAGTTTCCCCTGATGGGGGTTCAGGGGTGAAGCCCCCAAAGGAAAAATTGCCTTGTAAAAGTATATTGTAATTTCATTATAAATCTGGATCGTTCATTATAAGGTCGCAGATCTAACGGTAGAAATTATGTTAGGGTTTTTTTCCCTAGAAGGTAACCCTCTTTTATGAGGGAAATGTATTGCGGCTATGTATGCTGGTGATTATTGTATTCTGAGAGAGGAGTTTGTGAGAGAAAGAAGAGGAAGTTACAACGGGTTTTGTTGTAGGTTGTATCCCTTCATTTGTTGGATAATAATAAAGGAAGGA
>SNQJ01S0213864.1:0-15698 GCA_010110895.2 Picea sitchensis | reverse complement strand
ATGAAGGGTTCTAGCCGACATACAAATATAACACTAGAATTGTAATAATTTATTATCTAGGGCTTAATAAGGGGTTTTATACATAACCTAGGACTTTGTCTAGGGCTTAACATGCCCCTCCCCTTCAAACAAGTGTTGCCCTCAACACTTGAATAACCACAATTTTTTTTGTTTGAAGAACTCATCTTCCCATGGTAGTTTCTTCCATTTGACAAGGTACTCAGTAATTGCTCGATTTCTCAACTACTTAACCCTTATTTCAAGGTTTTTTTATGGTTCTAGTATGATTTTACCTTCTTCATCAATATCTAGTAAAATTATTTGGACTTGTATCTTGCTTTTGATTACCTTCTTTAAGAAAAAACATGCATGACTAGATGCACTTGTGAATATGGAGGCAATTCCAATTTGTAAGCCATACTTCCAATCCTTTGCAAATCCTTATAGGGGCCATAATATTTGGGTGATAATTTATTGTCATTATTTTGTTGCTTGAGGGACATCTGTTTTTATGGTCATAGCCTAAAAGATACCCTGCAATGTTGATCTACTTGTTGTTTCATACTACTTTGTGCCATAACCAAGTTGTCCTTCAATATTTTGAGAACCTCCTGTTGGTACCCTATGTATTCCTCCACTGTTTGAACCATTTCATTCCCTTTCAAGGGTGATGTGATGGATGAAGGATGATATCCATATGGTGCCAGAAATGGGGACATTTTTTATGAAGTATGGAAGGATGTGTTGTACCACCATTCCGTCAATGTAAGCCACTTGACCCATTGTGTCTTTTTATCATATGCAAAGAAACAAAGATATCCTTCTAGACATTTATTCACAATCTTAGTTTTCCCATTGGATTGAGGATGGTAAAAAGAGATATGAGCCAATTGAGTACCCAAACAAGAAAATAATTCAATCCAAAAATTTCCAGTGAATATTGGATCTCTGTCACTTATAATAATCTTGAGGATTCCATGTATCTTTTAAACTATTTCCACGAGTGCTACGGCTACTGTACTTGTTTTAAAAGGATGAGAAAGAGAGAAAAAATGGGCATACTTTTTCAGTCGATACTCTACTACCATTATGATCATATTTCCTTCATATTTGGGTAATCTTGTAATAAAATCCATTGAAATGTCTTCCCAACGTTGACTTGGTATAGCTAATGGTTGTAGGAGACTTGGCGTCTTAATTGTATCTCCCTTATTATGTTGGAATACCACACATTCAAACAAAACATTTTGAACATCAGTTCTAATACCTTCCGAGAAAAAATCCTTCTTGATCATGTGGTATGTTTTTAATAATCATGAATGTCCTCCTTTAGGAGAAGTGTCCACTTCTAGAAGGACCTTTTGTCTGAGTTGGGAATTCTTACATAAATATAGGTGATCATGATACCATAGCAAATAATTCTTCCATAGAAAATTATATAATGAGTTGGGGTCTTCTTGTATTTGTTGAATGATCTTTCATACCGCTTGATATTTCTTCCATTTTGTCCTTGCTTCTTCCACCCAATCAAATTTCATAATAGAAATAGCACATAGTGAACCTTCTGTTTCTTCTTCTTTCCTTGAAATGGCATCTTCCACAATATTAGTTTTCCTTTTTTGTATATAATTTCAAATTTATAACCTAGCATCTTTGTAAACCATTTTTGTTACTCTTTTGAATATAATCGTTGTTCCAAGAAGTAATTCATGCTATCATGAAATGTTTTTACTTTGAAGTATCTTCCTATTAGGTAATGGAACCATCTCTTAATTGCATGTAGTATGGCTAGAATCTATTTTTCATAAATTGGTTTGAGTAAGTTTTTTTTCTTTAAGTTAGCTTCTTTCAAAGGAAAGGGGCCTTCCTTATTGCATTAAAAATGCACCAATGTTATGGCCTGAGGCATCACTCTCCACAATAAATGATTTTATGAAGTCATGTGTGGCTAGGATGAGATTTGTACACATGGCCTCCTTAAGTTATTAAAAATATTTGGTTGATGCTTCAGTCCAAGAAAATGTTTCTTTCTTCAATAATCTTGTTATAGGTGTTGCTATTGACCATAGTTCTTGAAAAGATTGTGGTAATAACATGTCGATCCTAAGAATCCTCTAAGTTTCTTAAAGGTTTTGGGAATTGGTCATTCCCGCATAGATTTAATTTTGTTAGGGTCCACTTTTACACCTTCATGAGATACAATATGACTCAAATATTCCACTTCTTGAACCCCAAATGCACACTTGGAAGGATTTGCATAAATTTGTTTCTTTTACAATAGTTGTAATACTTTGCCAACATGTTGTTAAATGATATTCCCGAGATTAGTTGTATATTAGTATGTCATCAAAAAATACTAACACAAATTTTCTAAGGAAGGGATTGAAAATACAATTCACCAAGATTTGAAATGTTGAAGGTGCATTAGTAAGTCTAAATGGCATAACGAAAATCTCACAATGACCTTCATGTGTTTTAAAATTTGTTTTGGGAATGTCTTCCTACCTCATTATCATTTGATGATATACCGAATGAAGATCCAACTTAGTAAAGAAAATTTCTCTATGCAATTCATCTAATAATTCATCAATGAAAAGAATAGGAAACTTATCTTTTATGGTAATTTAGTTGAGTTGTCTATAATATGGACACATATTCCATGAACCATCCTTTTTCGTAACTATCACTAGTGGTGAAGAGAAAGAACTTTGGCTAGGTTGAATGTTGTCATCCTATAACATTTCTTGGATCATATTCTCAATCTCACTCTTCAGTGCATATGGGTACTTGTAAGGCCTAATGTTAGGTGGTGCACTTCCTAGCTACAAATGAATAGCATGATCATGATATCGAGATGGTGGAAGACTCTTCAAAATCTCTCCAAATACCTTAGAATGGTTGTTGAATGTGCTCTGTAATTGGAACTTTTTTTTCAAAGATTTATCAATTGACTAAAGAATGTATTTCTCCTAATATCCCCATAATGTGATATCAATTACTCCGTAAAAATGGGCCAAGAGATAATATAATTATTTTTTCTTTCACAAATCATTGATACCAAACAAATTGATCATTTTCTAGATACAAGGATGCAATAGGTACCTTTTGTAAGCTTGGTGTTTAGTGTAGATCAAAGAATTGATCCATATGGAATATCCATGTTATAGGATCTTTACCATCAAACTTCCTCATATCAATATTCATAATGAAGTAGTTCTTTGGTGTTGACTTGAAGCCTTGATAACATGTATCTTAGAGTAATGAATGATCATGATTTTGAGATTCAAAATTTGTTCTCTCCAAAAGTGACAAAATACCCCTCATATGTGATTGAGTCTAATCAACCTTGTTCTCCTTATTTTCATGAACTCCTTGCATTTTTATATCTCCTTTATGGAGTCTCTCATATAGAGCATGAAAGATCATGGAAGACATGGAATTTTTCAATTCCTTCATGGATTTTTGTATTTCTTCTTTATTTTAATCCATCTTCTTGTTCATGTCATTATTATTTTAATCCATCTTCTTGTTCATGTCATTATTATCTTAATCCATCTTATTTTTCATTTCCTCCATATTGGTTTCCATTTCTTGAATTTTTCTTTGTGATTTTACCAACTCATCACTTTTTATTGGTCTAACACTCAAATCATTAAGTTGTTCCTCCAATTTGGATATCTTGTTATGTATCTCCTCATTTTCTTCATGAGTTATAGATGATACTTATGGAGATTTAATTGGTGTTAAAATATTTTTTAGAGCCATGAAAAATAACAATAATAATACTCCTCTATTTTTTCTTTATCACAAATTTTGAATCACCAAAAATAGATCTTCGAATAGAAATTTATGCCAATTGTAAGTTGTGTACCTTTGAAAACCTTAATTTGGAGTATGTCTGGATGGATGACCTTTGTTATGATGTATCTCTAAACTTGGAACCATTATATTTATGAAATTTATGCTTATAGTACTTTGATATGACTTCTTAAACTTCTGAAAATTTCACAGTTTGAACCTTCACTAATAAAAAATTATAGCAAAAATACCAAAATGTCTTCTTTAAGATTAATTTTGGGATTATTAAACAACTACAACTTCTAGGAAACATATCTCACAAATAATAATGATTCAAAATATGAAAAATTTGTCATGTGTAATTGGCTATGTCTACTTAGGATTCTGAAAATTTCAGAGTCAGAAACTTCACAAAAATAAAATAATAATAATAATAATAAAAACTTACAACGAAAATGTCAAGCTAACTCTTTTAAAATAGATTTCAGGATTAGTCACAAGCCTTGGACTATATAAATAAAATTATAGTGAACCATAATATGAAATTTGGACCACCTATACTAAGATATGTCTCCTCAGTCTCCACAAAGTTTCACTATCTGAAACCTGCCAGAAAAAAATGTTATAGCAAAAATCCCAAGATGACTAGTTTAAAATTGAATTCAAGATGAGTCAAAAACCATATATTCCATAGGCTATATATTTGAAATTATAATGAACCGGAAGATTGAATTTTTACCATAGGTACCTTGATATGTCTTATAAGTAACCCCGAAATTTCAATGTTGAAGTGGCCCAGAAAAAAAACATTATAGCAAAAAGTCCAAGATGACTCACTTAGAGAAGAAAAACCCTAGGATCAATTCTCTGATACCAAATGTTATGATCCAATGCCTTAAAATTGATAAAAAGTCAATGAATATAGTCTACTTCAAGGGGGAAACCTCTTTTTACAATATATCCAATTCAAAATACTATATGAGATGAGATAAGATGAGCCCAAGACTAGGATATATCTGTGAAGGAGACCTAGTCTTGGGATCATCTTATCTCATCTCATATTGTATTTTGAATTGGATATATTGTAAAAAGAGGTTTCCCCTTGAAGTGGACTATATTCATTGAATTTTTATCAATTTTAAGGCATTGGATCATAACATTTGGTCACACACACACACACACACACACACACACACACACACACACACACACACACAGATATATATATAGGAGACAAAGAGTACAATTATAATGAAAAGGTGCAATGAAGGGTTCTAGTCGACATACAAATATAACACTAGAATTGTAATAATTCAATATATAGGGCTTAATAAGGGGTTTTATACATAACCTAGGGATTTTTCGAGGGCTTAACATGGGTGGTGCAGATCATGCTACATGATGAAAACAATTATGCATTGAATCCCAAGGTCTGGAACTAGTACACAACATTCATGGTCAAGCATGCCGAATGGTAAAAAAGAGAAGTAGAGGGTCATACAAAGTCATTATTTAGATATGTTGGTTGGAATGAGAAGTGATATTATGATGGCACATTTGTGGGAGAGTATATCTAGAGAGGTAGACACCAGAGAGGAAGTTCATATGAAGAGCATTCTCATGGGTGATAATGTTGTTTGGGTGAACTGGCATGCAGTAAAGCAAGGTCTTGGTTCGTTTAATGACTTGACCAATGCTGGGGTGGGAGTAGATTTGATGATCCAGATTTATGAGAGGAGTGAAATGAATAACAGAATGAATACAATAAAACAAAGATACAGAGAAAAACAACAGATATCCAGTGAACAATAAATTCTATTGAATAAATAAAATAGGTTGAAACTGTAAAACTGTAGAACTGAAAACAACTTGCTCGAATGGTGGTAGCTATCTTTGAGAATAGATGTGGTTGCTACGTGCATCTGTCTGAGAAAAATGATTACAATGAGGCTCCAGAGACCTTTTTAACATTACTCATGAATTTCAAAACCATAGACATCCAAAAACCTAACCCTAGGAGGTGAAAGGTCAAAAGTTGTATGGGCCTGATGGGTAAGTTGGTACCTCAACTTCCTGGGGTCGTAACGTTTGCATACGATCTTCATTTTAGGTGCGTGATAGCCTGTTGGAAAGGTATTTTTGAGAAATACACATTATTTCATCAAAATTTGAATTCATCTATAGTTTGACTGTGGCAAGCCAAAATAACATTGTTTAGGGCCCCAAAACGGCCCTGAAAGTACAGAAAGATGTACTAACATGAAAAATTCCAAAATAATCCAGTTGGATTAGGTGGCCTGCCACCAATCTCCACCTAGAATATGTGTAGGGATTCAAACAAAATTGGAAGTGTAGAACCCACAATTACAAAGAATTACAAAAGAATGTGTTGAACTAAAAATTGTCAAGAGGAGCTAGTTGGAATAGGTGGGTGGCCACCAATATCCATATGGACAAATCCTCCCTCTTTAGGAAGAAATGGTGTCCATTGTGTTGAGTGCCCCCATCAGGTGAGAAAATTTCAACTTAATTTGGCTCCAGGTGAGCTACTTTCCTTGGTGCAAGAGTTTCTCTGCCTTGACAACCCGATAAAGATAGATCCTCTACTGGTGAGTGCCCTTGACCTATGTGTCCACTATATGATCAGTGGATGCATGTTCCATGCAATCAAGGTTGAGCTCTATTGGTGTCAACTGTTCAACGATCTCTGAGATGTCTAATAATGGTGGAAAATACAGTTGGAGGAGGTCAACATTGAACATTGGATGAAATCCAAGGAAGGGGGGAGTGTTGAGATAAAAATCATTGTCACCCATAACCTTGGTGATTGTGCAAGGCCCATAACGAAGTGGACAGAGATTTCGATGGGGCCCTGTAAGGAATTATTTTTGTAAATGTAACTAGACCTTGTCTCCCACCTGAAAATTGTGCGACCCCCGGTGTTGATCATGGTGTTGCTTGTACTTAGCATTGGCTTTCTAAAAAATATCATGGACCTATTGGAAGATGTTCTAAATCCACTAAATGAATTTGGTGGCTTTGTCAGCCTCACACTAAACATGGGAAGAATTTGTCTGTGTGGTTGCAAGAGTTAGTGCAAAATCAATGGGATCCAAGGGTTGGAATCCGAGCCCCACCTGAAAGGGGCTATGGCTGGTGGAGCTATGGAGATCCTTATTGTATTTGTGTTGAACATAAGGAAGACTCTCGTCCCATGTACATGGATGCTTAGATTTATACATGTGAAGAATGTTCACAATCATCTGATTGACGACCTCTGTTTGGCCATTGGTTTGAGGGTGGAAGGTAGTGGATTTAGTGAGATTTTTGTCCAACAGTGACAAGAGACTCGACCAAAATGTGTTGAGGAACCTATTTTCCTAATCAAAAATGATGGTCCGTGGTATCCCAAAATGGACCCACACTCGTTCGAGGAAGAGTTTGGCAGTATCTGCTGCTGTGATGCTCTTCTTGCAAGCTGTGAGAATGGTCATCTTCGAAAACCGATCAACCACCACAAATACATAATCATTTCCTTGCTTGGTGGATGGAAGGCCAGACATGTAATCCATAGAGATGGATTCCCAAGGCCTCTCGGGAGTAGGAATAAGGGTGTATAAGACTTACTTCTTCATGTTTGTCTTGGCAATGGAACATGCTATGGAATATATGATATACATTCTAACGTCTTGTCGAAGTTTTGGCCAATAAAAATGTTTTTGTAGAATGACCATAGTTTCCTCCACGCCAAAATGTCCTACCATCCGACTGTAGTGAGCCTCCCAAATAATATTTGCACTCTCACTTGTAGAAACAAAAATATGGCCCAAATAGCTTAACATTCCATCATGAATATGAAAATCGGTGACATTCTTTCTTTTACCCAAGAGGTAATAGGTGGTGGCGAAGTGAGGATCTCACTGATAAAGTTGGGGCCACTTCGATGCCTCATGCCTAGAGGAATGGAGAATGGTGGTGAGTGCAGACACGGGAGGTCATCTGAGGCAGTTAGTGACACGATTTGTGCTCCCTGTCTTATACTTGATGTTGAGATGAAACTACTGCAGGTATGTGGACCACTTTTGATGGCGATCGTTCTGCAACTTCTCGTGTGTATGTATGAACTACAAAGGCTTGTGATCAATGTGTATGATTGTCTCCTTTCCCATAATGTAATGTTTCATTGACATTAGGATTTCACAATGAAATACATTTCCTTGTCATAGGTGGGGTACTTCCAAATGATATCTGATACTGTCTAACTATAGTATGCTATTGGATGTTCGTGTTGAGTGATAACTGTGCCTACAGCATAGTCGGATGCATTAGTCTCAACCTCAAATGGTTTTTGCAGATCGGGTAAAGAGAGTACTGGAGCTGAGAATAAGTGATGCTTCATATCATCAATTTCTTGTTGTTGTGCCTTTCCCCATGCAAAATTTTCCCTGCCACCACCCTTGGTCACTTGGTTGAG
This sequence comes from Picea sitchensis, assembly GCA_010110895.2. Taxonomy (NCBI): domain Eukaryota; kingdom Viridiplantae; phylum Streptophyta; class Pinopsida; order Pinales; family Pinaceae; genus Picea; species Picea sitchensis. The sequence continues at coordinate 7,426 of SNQJ01S0213864.1, read as the reverse complement.
GGCCCATGCAATATGGGAGAATCCCAATATGAACCGTTGGTAGAAGTTGGCAAGTCCCAAGAAGCTCTGAAGCTCGATTAATGTGGTCGGGGATGGACAATCACGGATGACTTGGATATTAGCTCGATCCACATGTACCCCATGCTCATCAACAATGTATCCCAAGTACCAGACCCTGTACATTCCAAAGGAGCATTTTTCCAAATTGGCATATAGTTTGTGTTGCTACAGGGTGCTTAAAACCTGTTGAATATGCTGCATGTGCTCCTCCCAATTTTTTTTGAAGATGAGGATTTCATCTAGATACACCACCTTAAAAGAGTTGGTGAAGGGTCTCAATACATCATCCATCAACCTCATGAAAGTGGCTGGTGCATTTGTTAATCCAAAGGGCATGACCAACCATTCGAAGAGACCTTCTTTAGAATTGAAAGTTGTCTTCATACATCAGTTAGTTCGATGGGAACTTGGGGGTAACCAGACTTTAGGTCAATCTTGCTAAAAAATGTTTTCCCCTTGAGTTGGTCAAGAAGGTCATCAATTTGCGGAATTGGTTACCGATTCCTTACTGTGATTTTTTTTTATTCTCTATAATCAATGCAGAGCTGCCAGGTCCTGTATTTCTTCTTCATCAGTAAAATCAGGCTTCTGCAAGGGGAGGATTTCGGTATGATGTGCCCCTTTTGAAGAAGATATTTTATCGGACGCTTGATTTCATCATTTTCCATCAACGAGTGATGATAGACTGGACCATTAGGCAAAGGTACATCGAGGGTTAGATAAATTGGATGCTTGACTTGGTAGTGTGTCGGTACCCCGGTGGGTGAGGAGAATATGTCTCTGTACTCTTCCAAAAAGACATATTCTCCTCACAGTCAGTAGAAGGTACCGACATCTTGTCTTTGTGATGTGGCAGTGACCTTCTACTGATTGTGAGCATGGATCACAAATAATATGAACTTCCCAATCTGTGAAATGACCTTAGTGCATTTCTTAACAGAGATTAAATAAATAGTGGTAGGCGACGCTACCTCTAGTATCCTATACAATTGTCTACCCAAATTAATAATAACACTGCAGGGTATAGACTCATACATAACATGTCGCTTCCACAAATATGGTTTTCCTAAAATAAAATCACAAAATTCAAGGGGAAAAATATCACACAATACCTTGTCTTTGAATGGCTTGATGTCATAGGGCGGACGACATTGTTGGCTGACGCAGAGATCATCGACAGTTCCAGTCGCTTGACAACCTCTTCTGAGATCAGGTTCTTTTGACTGCCTCTATCAACAATGAAATGAAGTGGATCCCCCTTTACTTACATTTGTGAGTGAAAGAGGTGTTCCCCTTCCTTTGGTTCTTCTAGTTTTCTTGGTTGGACTTTGGTGGTAGTGACAATGGTGTTGGGTTCAACATCGATAATCCACTTCTCTCCTTCTGGATTTGATTCGAAGTCAAAATATTCCTATGACTTGGAATATTTCAGCTCGGTCACCAGTGACTTCTTGGAGCAACATTCTTCGATGTTGTGCCAAGGGATTTTATGGTATTCACACCACTTTTCCATGTCCTTATTTGACTTCTCATTACGCTTCTTGTGTTTCATCTTGGACTAGTTTTCCTAAGACTGGCCATATTTTCTATGTCCCTTGTTTTGTGGGTTGGGGTTGCCTTTTCCTTGCTTCAGTTGTGAGGAGATTGAAGATGCAAACTCTCACCTCTTCTGCTTAAATTTCTACTCGATATTGACAACATATCTATAAGCCACACCTAATGGTGTGATGTCTAGAAAATCTATTTTTGTTTGAATGTATCTATGCATACATCCATCGCATTTGAGAACCATATGTCATTTAGAGTCTTTGTTACCCAATTTGGTGTGTATGGTATGGAAAATATTGGTGAAATCTGGTACTATTTGGTCCCTTTCCTGACACAATGTAGTCCATCTTGTGTATTGGTCCTCGTAGCTTCCAACATAGTAGTATTGTTATTTAATGGAATCCTTGAAGGAATATCATGTAGGGGTGACCAAAAATATTGCATATTCCTCTATGTCCCTTTGATTAGAGTAAGTATCCCACCAATCCTTAACATGGGGGACCGAAAAAGTGCAAAAGTAATCTTTTCCCTATTAGAAAAATTGTGGACCAAAAACTACCCTTCGAGCAGATTCAACCATTTATCTACAACATTTGCATCTATTAGTCCTTCAGATAATGGAATATCAAAATTTACTTGTACCTTGAAGGGGGTTGCGTGGCCGCTTGATGAAGATGAGTCTCTTGTGGGAAGTCGTCGAAGGATCTTTGCAAATTTATCGATCATTTCGTTCCTTTTTCGCGTAAGGGATTCCTCGAGCAACATTTTAAAAGGATCTCCTATTCCATAATATTTCTTCTCATCCCCCATGGGTTTTTTCAGGATTGAAGTGACCGATCTTGCAAAGGCTCGACTGGGTCAAGTCCCAACTTCTTGTACCCAGATCTTGTCGAGGACATGCACAAAAAAATAAAAATAAAGAGCAGACCACTCTGATACCACTGATCTAGATTTATGAGCGGAACGGAATGAATAAAAGGCTAAATAAAATAACATAGAGATACAAATAACAATAACAAATATTCAGTGAACAATAAATTCTATTGAATAAATAAAATAGGTTGAAACTGTAAAATTGCAGAACTGAAAACAACTTTCTCGAATGGTGGAAGCTATCTCTGAGAAGAGATGTGGCTGCTACATGCATCCGTCCAAGAAGAATGATTAGAATGAGGCTCCAGAGGCCTTTTTAAAATTACTCATGAATTCCAAAACCCTAGACATCCAAAAACCTAACCCGAGGAGGTGAAACACCAAAAGTTATGTGGGCTCGATGGGTAAGTTGGTACCTCAACTTCCCGGGGTCATAAATTTTGCATACGACCTTCGTTTTAGGTGTGTAATAGCCCGTTGGAAAGGTATTTTCTAGAAATACACATTATGCCATCAAAATATGACTTCATCTACAGTTTGACTATGGAAAGTTGTTGTCCCTTGACCAATTTTTGAGGATCCTTGGTTGGGTTTGATCTATTTTTGGGACTTCGACAAGATGTCGAAGGTGGAGCGCAATACGAAGTGGAGATCGCAAGATCTTGGCCCCCTTTTAGGGATTTTTTGGATTTGGGATTATGTAATGGGTATGGGAATGTCGACCCATGGGTTTACCCATGCTTAGGCCTATTTTCTAAAGTATAAATAGAAGGTTGAGTGATGTAGGAAGTAGTTCGATCTATGTGATTGAAACTGCTAAGTGCTGAGGGGAGATTGCTTCTGTGCATACTATATGAAGCTTGGAGAGCTCAGTGCAAGCGAGTGTAAGATATTGAGAAGAGGCTTAGTGTTGTAACCTAGCCCAAGGAAGGAGGATATAGAGAGGTGCACAGATCTCCTGTCCTATGTGGAGTAGGGTTTTTGTGGCTCTATGCATGTAACTGATTGAAGAAGATAATAAAGAAGATGAAGAGTTGATGGACGTAGCCACGGGGTGGGGGTGAACCACGTATATCCTGTGTTGTGAATGATTTGTTCTTTTGTTTATGTGATTCAATTCTTAGTGTGATGTTAGATGGTAGATGAATCTGATATGATAGCTTAGTGTTGGCCCTTGAACAAGCTTTGGAAGATCCTTGGTCAAGTTTGACCTATTTTGGGACTTCGACAGCCTGCCAAAGGAGGAGTGCAAGACGAAGCAGAGATCGCGGGATCTCAACCCCTTTTTGGGTCCTTTTTGGGATTTGGGATTATGTAACATGTATGGGATGTCGGCCCATGGGTTTACCCATGTTTAGGGCTATTTTGTAAAGTATAAATAGATGTCTAGGAAATGTAAGAAAAGGGAAGTTATGAATGGCTAAGTGCTAGATCTATGTGATTGAAGGATTGTAAGTGCTCTGTGCATACTGTGTGAGACTTGAAAATCTAAGTGAAAGTCATTGTAAGAGGCTATGAAAGGTTGTGTTCTTAGATCCACTCAGGGAAGGAGGATCTAGCGAGCTGCGCAGATCTCCTATCCTATGCAGAGTAGGGTTTTAAGGCTATGTGCATGTAACCTATTGAAGAAGATAATAAAGAAGAAGAGTTGGTGGACATAGCCCCAGGGTGGGGGTGAACCACGTATATGTTGTGTTGTTCTTCTTTGTGCAATGTGTTTATGTGTTTATGTCTCTAATTTCTAAGTTCTTTGATATAGATAGATATATCTATTTATGCTTTGTGCTAATCATGTATATGGATGTTAGATATGACTTATATGAATGTTCTAGTGCCTGAATCTATTAGATCTAACCTAATTCTCTATGATAAGTGCTTAGATACATCAGATCTGAATGAATGATGCAATTATTTGTTCCATCTGCGGAGTAGATAGTGGTTAAATATTGATGAACTATCGGTGCTAAGTGCTCTGTTAAGTATTACAATAAAAAATTTGTGTCCCAGCTAAGGTTGCAGACACCTGAGTCCTGCAAGAACCCCTGCCTCTACCTTGGGTGAGACTTCATCTATTTTATAGGTGTTGCCAAAAGGGTCGGTAGTTAGGGTTTTGTTGGTGCGTTGTTGTAGCATTGAACCCTAGGTCTGCCCATGTGCCAACAAATGGTTTCGTTTCCAGGACCTGAAACTGTGATTGTTGGGAACTGAGGAAACAAAATATTTGTGCAAATATTTGACCTAAAACTATGAAATCTCTATGTGTAGATCTGTCACTCTAGTGTGCAGTATTCTACTCGATCTGTGAAGATTTGTGCTAAGAAAAGAAGGTCGATCTGAAGAAAATATGTAAGATCTGTAAGCTCTTTGCTTTGATAGAGGTAAAAATAGAAAAACAAAAATTAGATCTGGAAGCTTTGTGCTTTGTTGAAGATAAGATAAGTCGAAATTTTTGTTTCTAAAGTATGGATCTAGGTATGTTTGATAATATTTGTCCTAGCTTGAAAACTAGGGCACTGATAGATGAAAGAATATTTGGTATAAGTAGATCTGATAAGACTAGTGAAAGATATGTTATACCTATGCATAGAGAGAATGTTTGGACTAACAAGTGGATGCAGGATCCTAGAAAGAATTTTTTTCAGGTTAGCTACAATGATCCTAGTGCACAGTACAGGAAAGGTTGGGGATCATTTAAGAGAAAGAGAGGAATAACCCTTTGTTATAGTTGCAGAAAAATGGGACATTTGGCTAAAGAATGCCCTAGTAGAAGACCTAGTTGCCTCTGTTGCAAAGATATGGACCATGAAGTTTTGGATTTCCCTAGAATGATTGCTAAGGTTGAAAGAATGAATATGAGACAAGAAGACCACAAGAAAGATCAAGCAACTGAGATTATGGCAGAACCCCATAAAGAATCAGAAAAAGTATTGCTACAGATTAAAGAAACCCTAAATGACCACTGACATATTAACTTATCAGAGATCTTCAAAGAAAAAGAGTGCATTGAAGTAAGAATAGGAGACTTTGACATTAACTGTGTTCTGGATGAGGAAACAAGGTGAATATCATGACAGAAAGAACTTGGGAAATTCTAGGAAAGCTTACTATGAGTCCTTCATTGGGAGGAATATGATTATTCAGAGGAAAGCTGATAATCCTATGTGGAATACTTACCTAGACATCTATGAATGCCAATGGAACTTCGATAGAGGAAGAATTTGAAGTTGTCAAATTTATTGAAAACAATGCTCCATTTGCTATGTTACTAGGAAAACCTTGGATTGAAGGAGATCAGGCCAAAAGAAAAGAAGAAGAAATCTTAGAGCAGAAGAAGAAAGAGTTAAAAGATTTCATGACTAGGAGGATCACACACTTGATTGAAGAACATGAGAACTGAGAAAATCTATTTAAAACCAGATACTTGGATGTCGAAGTAGGAAGAACACTGGAATACCCACAAAATACTAAAGTACCTATTCCAGATACAGATGAAGTATTACCCCTAAAATAATCTCACCAACGTGAAGTTACTATGCCAAAAGAAGATAAGAATCATAATGGAAAAAGGCATACCGAGATGAATCTCATTGGAAATAAGGCTAGAAAACTAAGTAAGAAGAGAGCTAAGATCGACAAGTTATAGAAGGTTCTAGAGGGAACTTTGCAAAAGGAAAATTTGCAAAATCGGAGCTTCGTCGGGATAACAGAACAACATCACATGGCACTTCGCCATGGCGAAGAAATATAGTCGTTGGAAATAATATAACCATTCGACCGACCCTTCGAACGCATAGAAAGGAATTTATGGTTCACCACCAGACCATTGAACTGTGTCCTAACGGATAAGAACAAAGTTAATGAAGGCTTCTCGACTGTTGCAAGCAATCTGTTTCCAAGTTATCTATTTATCCTGTTGCACCATGCAACGAGAACACTTTTGCTAACCGTGAATATGAACCGGCAGACTCATTGATTTTACAAAATGGTCATTGTGCTATTTCCCTCTATCCCATTACAGTATCTAAGTTACTCCTCGAAACCGATATTTTCAATCCCGAGTGTGTATGTCGGACAAGTTCAGCATTGCAGAGAAAGTTGTCGAAGAAGTTCTGGTCGAACTCATGACTGAAAGAGTCATGTCGATGTCTGTAGGTATACAAGCTTCATCAACGATAATGGTGCAAGCCTCTCCATCGGCTGCTCATGGATTGGGGCCATCCCGACCAACAGTAGAGAAGAGAACCAAGCACAGAGATGACCTTGCCAATGTGAAGTTGATTCCATCCATATTTCCCGATTACATCCCACCTCTAGCTGGTGTGATGAATCGTGATAGTGTGCCACGAGATTTTGAGTACACCATAGTCACTGCGTACCTCCCAAAGGGGATACACATAGTTTGAGTAGAGCATGATATGATCACATCATTGAAGTTCAATGACTTCAACCTTGGAGATCACAAGATCTATGGTATTCTCTCCCCATACAAGTACCTAACTAGAACAAAAGGGAAGAACTTGAATATCATCCCTCAATCGTGGATGATGAACCTTGCGCAGTCCACCCTGCTAAATGTCATGAAGATCCCACACTTCGGAAGACACCAGGAAGTTAATGAACAGAAGATCAAGGATACATATGGGGACATTGAGAAGGGAACAAGAGGCTACAAGGTAGCTTCCATCTAGAGTGGTGCAGTGCTCCTAACATGTCAATTGATAGCTGGAAAATTAGTAAGGAAGAACTGACCTACATAGGTCACCACTTCGTCATTGACTTCGCAGTGAAGTGCACGGAAGGCCTACAAATGAACTGGGCGAAGTACCTAGTTAACCAGTTGGAACTAGATTGTCGAGAAGCACAGGATCAGGGTTATGAATTTCATTTCAGCTGGCTCCTAGTCCTCATTTCATTTGTTGCGTGGGAGATGCTGGAAGGAGCGACC
>SNQJ01S0213862.1:0-15698 GCA_010110895.2 Picea sitchensis | reverse complement strand
AATGAGCTTGCATGATGAATGTTTGGGTTGTGTGTGTATATGCTTGAGTGAATGGATTTAATGCATTGTGAAGCTTCTTGATATGAAGCCTGATTTTAATACCAGTTAGGTATGAATGATATTAAATGTACAAGTGATGCACATGTATGATGTAAGAGTATAGGTATACTGAAGGCATGAGGTGACTACCTAGATGAGTGAAATGTGAGGCAAGCATTGCACTTGCCAAGATTGAATGAATACCATGGATGCATGGTTGACTCCATTCTCAAGAGTCATGAAAGTTTTGTTTCGAATGATAGCTTGAGGGGAATGCATTCCACTTGCTCAGGAAATACTAATATAAATAGATGAAAGAGTAAATGAGAAAGGGTGCCATGATTGTCATGATAAAAGGCAAATGATTATTCATTTGAGAATCACGTGAGAATGATTGTGAACAATCAGGAGTTGACTAATTTTAATGTAGATATGTATGTGGTTAAGTACATCATGGATGTAATTTAACAAAACAAGAATTTGTGTGGATACATAATATTGATGCATGACAGAAATGGATTTTTATATTCCTTAGAGAATGCTTGGTAAGAAGCTGAAGCTAATTCAAGGTTGAGGCCATCACAAATAGTGATGGATATGCAATGAGGAAGTTGCATGCTGAAGGAGTCCCCTGTGAAGAAACTGTGTAAGGAATATGTCAGAAGAACAGAGTCACAACCCTAATAATTGTTGAAGGTTGGGAAATGGGTTGCAAAGCCTGTCTATATATAAGAATATTGGATTACATTTTGAAAGCATGTAATGAATATAAGACTAATGAATGAATGTAACATACACATCCACCCACAGGTCGGGTACACTACCTGGAAGCCCACCCTCAGACTTCTTTCTCTTCTGATACCTTCTTTAATTATTAAGGATGAATAAGATTACCGATTTAACAACATGCAGTGCAATATCTAGCCAACATGCGTAATCTAGAGATTATGTTAAACGATAATTAAATATACACAGTGGAAATACATTCATACACAAATATATGATAATGAAATTACACAGCGGAAATACATTCATACATAGATAGTAATATCATGACAGAGCGCACTTATCTTTCTGAAATATGACACTGACTGGTTGCAGACCAAGGATGTTCCACCCAACCGTAGACACCGCTACTCCAAATCTCAACAACAGTGTCACCCCCGAGCCAAGGCCATGAATACACAAGGATGGTTCTAGAGTCTAACTGGGCTCCCAAACCAGTAAGCTCTCAAGCTCTCACAGTTTTCTCGACACCCACAATAGTCCAAGTACCCAGCTCTCTTCTACCCAGCTTGTGCTACCCGAGAGAATGGACCTCCACCCGTCTCTGCCACGCAGTCCCTCAGGTAGTCCTTCTCCTTCCTGTCAGGGCTTCCAGCACAACTGCTCCAGAATCTCAATGCTGGAACTCTTAGGAATCATAGTTCGGAGAAAAATAGGGCGCATGACAATGCATTTCAGACATGCAAGCCCCAGGTCACGATTGGATCACAACAGTGACCACTACAACCAACTATCTCGTGGCTAGTTCTTCAACAACTCCATTTCCTTTCACTTTGCCAACCAAGACGCAAGTGAGGATGGGCCAATGAATGGGTTAGGGAGTGCATGGGAGTGTGTGAGGGAAGAATGAGTGAGTGAATGGGAAAACATCGCACAAGTCATCATTCAAACCCCCCCATCAGACCAAAGGCCAGTTTAAGTAACCTTGTGGGGAAAACAATAACCTCCTGACCTTCCCCAAGAATCTCATGTAACTGATCCCCTCCCTTAGACAAAAAGGGTAAGAAAAAGATAGGAATAACACTTAGTCCCTCAAGCTCCCTCTCTTATGGAATCATAGCCCCCTATAACTCAAGTCCTTCTCCGTCTAGAAACCAACGATGTGTTTATTATTATTAATGATCAAAACATTACATTTCTTGGGCATACTGGCCCATCAATAATTGTCTGGGCACTCTGGCCTCTCAGCATTGTAACAATACATTATTTAAAATGGGGGTTCAAAACCTGGGCTGTTACATCCTCTCCCCTTTATTTTGGCATTGTCTTTAGTGCATATACAAAATAGAGATCAAAATCTCAAATTTATTCAAAAAGTTGCGGGTACTCTACCCGCATGGCATCTTCATGATCCCAGGTAGCATCTTCAGGACCGTAGCAGGTCCACTAAACTCTTACCAGTTCTATAACTCAATTTTGGAGCATTTTGACTTTTCTGTCCAATACCCACACTGGCTGAACTTAAAAGTCTCCCTCGGTCTCTACCTGAATCAGATGCCAATCAATAACATGGTTAGGATCATGTACATATTTATTTAGTAAATATACATGAAATACATTATGCACATTCATGGAAGCAAACAATGCAAGCATGTATGCAAATGGCCCTATTCTGTCCAATATGTCAAAGGGACCACAGAATTTGGCTACCATCTTTTTACAACTACCCAATTTCAAAGAGATTTTCTTGGGATTCACTTTCAAAAGTACATGCTCCCCTACTTTAAATTCTCTAACTGTCATGTTTTTGTCTGCATAAACTTTCTTTCTATCTTGAGCTGCCTTTAAATTTTTCTTAATCTTGACCACCTGGTCTTCCATGTCCTTGAGAAACTCTGGCCCAAGTACCACTCTATCTACTGGGTTGTCCCAGCTCATTGGAGTATTTCATTTCCTACCATACAAGGCTTCAAATGGTATCATTCTCAATAAATATTAATACCCATTGTTATATTCAAACTCAACCAAGTGTAAGTAATCTTCCCACTTAGATGGCTTATCCATCACATACATTCTCAGCATGTCTTCAATTATTCGATTGACCCTCTCTATTTTCCCATATGTCTGGGGATGATATGTTGTGCTAAAGTTTAGATTTGTGCCAAATCCTTTAAAACATCCCTTCCATAAATTGGAGGTAAACTTTGTATCTCTGTCCGAGACGATTTTCCTAGGTATCCCATGCAACCTAACAATTTCCTTCATGAAAATTTCTGCAATATTAGCAGTTGTATGCGTTGTCTTCACAGGCACAAAATGAGCAGCCTTTGTTAATTTGTCAACCACCACCATGATTGAATCATGTTGCTTATTCTTTCTGGGTAATCCTGTGATGAAATCCATGGTGATCACTTTTCACTTCTTCTCTAGAATTAGCAATGGTTGCAACAAACCCGTTGGGTGCCTAAGATCAACCTTCACCTTCTGACATTCCATACATTGAGTAATGTAATCAACAACATCCTTCTTCATTCCCGACCAAAAGATATGGCTTCTTACTACTGTAATTTCTTTCTGGTAACCAGGGTGTCTAGCATAAGGGACACCATGCATTTCCTTCAGTACCAAATTCCTCAATTCTCTAGAAATAGGAACATAGATTCTATTTTTATGCATCCTTTCTAGTAATCCATCTTCCTTTATATCGTACTCCTTTACTTTCTATTGTGCATTTCCTTGCTATAAATTTTTCTTTACCTATAGGTAATGTTGATCTGTAACAAGACCATCTAAAATTATTCTCTTCAAGTCTGACTGATGCATACTGACAACAGTAGCATGCATGGGATGCACTCTTCTACTAAGTGCATCGACAACTTTATTCTCCTTTCCCTTGATATGCTTGATATCGACATCATATTCACTTAAAAATTCCATCCATCTTGTTTTCCTAGCATTCAAGGTCGGTTGTTCAAAAATATACTTCAAACCAATGTGGTTTGTCCTTAACTCGAATTTCTTCCCCATGAGATAATTCCTCCACATCCTCAAGGCGTGAACAATGGCAGGAAGTTCCAATTCATGGGTGGCATAGTTCCTCTCATGTTCCTTAAGATTTTTGGACTCATATCCAATGACATGTCCATTTTGTGTGAGGACTCCCCAAAATCCTTCCTTACAAGCGTCTGTACATACCACAAAACTTTCATTTGGGTCAACAATATTTAATACAGGTGCACTAGTAAGTAATTCCTTCAATAGATTACAATTATTTTCACACTTGAGTGTCCATTCAAATTTAGTCCCCTTCTTTTGCAAAGAAGTGATGGGATGAGCAATCTTAGAGAACCCTACTATGAACCTTCTGTAGTAGCCGACCAATCCCATAAAATATTTGACATCTGACACCTTTATGGGTGTTGGCCATCCTATAATGGCTTCAATCTTCTCTGGATCTACTGCTATGTCCAACTCTGAAATAATGTGTCCCAAGTAATGGATCTGTTTTTGATAACAAGAACACTTACTCAACTTGGCATACAACTGATGTTCTCTCAATACCTGCAACACCGATCTCAAGTGATGTTCTTTCTCCTCTTCAAACTTATAATAGATAAGTATGTCATCCAAGAATACTATGACAAAATTGTCCAGATAATTTCTGAATATGCCATTCATTAAGCACATGAAGACAGTTGGTGCATTGGTAAGTACAAACAACACCACTACAAATTCATAATGCCCATACCTGGTCCTAAAGGTTGTCTTATGAATGTCTTCTTCCTTGATTCTTACCTGATGGTATCTTGCCCTCAGGTCAATCTTTGAAAATATTCTTTCTCCTCTTAGCTAATCGAAGAGGTCATCAATTCGGGGTAAAGGATACTTGTTCTTTATAGTGTACTTGTTCAGTTGTCGGAAGTCAATACACAACCTCAATGTTCCATCCTTCTTTTTGAAAAAAAGTACTGGTGCTCCCCAAGGTGAAACACTTGGACATATGTACCCTTTCTTCAACAATTCTTCCAACTGCATTTGTAATTCTTTTAATTTTGGTTTGCTCATTCTGTAAGGTGTTTTTGACACCGAGGTAGCTCCTGGAACTAAATCAATTGAGAAATCTATCTCCCTTCTTGGTGGAAATCCAGGTATTTCTTGGAATACATATTCAAATTCCTGTAGCACCGAGAAATCTTCAAGGCTTGGCCCCTTTGTATCAACTGGCTCCTCCACATGAGTTGCATACAACTGACATTGTTTTCTAAAAGATATTTTCAGCTATAAGGCCAAAATCTCCCTTATAAAGATGAGTCTTGGAACTCCTTTCATAGTGCTATGTTTTCCATTTCCATCAAGACATGTAAATGTCTTGTTATGAAAATCTAGGACAACATGATTCTTGTCCAACCAATCCATCCCAATAAGAACATCATAAGACCCCAATGGTATGATATTTAGACCAATACTAGTATTCATGCCATTAATACTTATGGAACAACCTCTGACCATATCATGGATTCTTCTTTTGATTCTAGTGGCTAACTGAACCAAACATTATTTTCCAAGTTTAGTTTTCTCCAAATGTAATCTATCCACTATCTTAGGATCAATGTAACAATGAATTTCTCCTGGATCAATCAAAATAGAAACATGATGATTTATGATCTTACCTTCCACCTCAATCATATTGGACTGGTACTCTACTTATCGATCATTTAAATCTACATAGATTCTTCCCATGTCCTCGACTGTTGTATCCTCTTGGAGGTTGTGCACAGTCTTCACTCTGTCCTTTCTGTGTGGGCAATCCTTGTATAGGTGATCTTTTTTGCATCCCCAACATTGGATTGGTGGTCCTCCCCTTTTTCCCAACGAATCTTCCTTCTTGTAATTCCCTTTAGCATACTGATCTTGATGATTTCTATTTGGCTCATTCCTATTGAAGGGAGGTTTGAATCCATTCCTCCTCTAATCGAACTTCGTATTCTTCTTGTCATTCCAAGATTTTTGGAGGGATTCTCTTTCCTGGCCTTGCTCATACATGTAATTAGCCTTCCTGATGGCCTCAGTCAAGATCTTGGGTTCATCATACTTGATATTTTCCTTACAGAAGGTTGGAAATCCACTTAGAAATCTTTGTATTTTCACTTTCTCATCACCAATGAACCTGACATACTTTAAAAATCCCAAGAACTTATTCTCATATTCTTCCATAGTCATGCTTCCACACCTGAGTTCAAATAACTCCTGCATTTTCTTGTCATAGAAATGCTCTAAGAGGTACTCCTTCTGGAAGTACTTCTTGAACTGTTTCCAAGTCATCCTACTTTCATCAACATGTACCACTTGCTTCAGTTGGTCCCACCACACTGCAACTTTCCTGTATAAATGGTAGGTGGAAATCCTAGCTTCCAGGTTTGATAAATAGTTATGCAACTGAAAATATCTCCGGAGCCCAAGCAACCATGCTTCAACATCATCTTCCCTTTCTCTTTCACCATCAAAGGAAGGTGGCTTGAGCTTCCTCATCTCCCCTTGCAAACTATCTATCTCTTGTTTCCTTATCTGGTGTCTGACATGAGACACTTCTGGGCTGCTTACGGGATCATCTGATGCATAAAACATTATTTCTAAGTAAGGAGGTGAGTGGTGCCCATGAGATCTGCTAGCTCTTCTAGAATAACCACCTCTTCCACGAGCATCTGTTCTTTCATGACACCTACCTTCTTCCTCTTGTCTTAAGTTTGATCCCTTCTTCATTTTCCTTTGCAACTGATTTAAGATTTGCAACACTCGAGAATTTATCTGGCTTTGTTCTCTCATCAATATCTCATTGTCTGCTTTGTAGCTCTGCACTTCCATCTCCAGGCTTCTTACCGTCTCTATTAATGTTTCCTGTTCTTATTTTCCTTTGCATCCATTAGAATCTATATCTGCATTATCGATCCTATTATTCTAGCCTTCGGTCTCCTTTTCATGACTGGAGACTCCCTCGCCTTCTTCCATTTCCTCAATACGCATCCTGAGCTAATGCGCTTAAGCCTATTAATAATGCAAAATGTTCAAGCGACCATTTTGTTAGAATTATGCGTATGATAGACAAAAAAAATTTCAAACCATGCTACAGGTCTCTTTATTGTTTTTTTTCATGGATATTATATCTCCATTCTCCAAAAATAACAGTCTCCTGTTATCCTTGGCCTACACAGAGTTTCACCCTACGCAAGTGCTTCCTTCAAACCACTTCCCCAGGTGATCACGACTAGAAACTGTGGCTAAATCCTTCCTTAGCACTTTATGTCTCAAAGACAATCAAATATTCCCTTAGCCCTCCTTTCCTCATCTCTTGAACTGCATATGACCATGGACATGACCCTGTGCTTAGCTTAAAAGTGCTTGTCCAGAGCTTCGGGACTTTAGGACTTTGAACTAGGACCAGATCAACGGTCCTCGTCCTCTCTCATGATCAACGATCGAGATCCACTTCGGGACTCTGAGCTTCGAGAGTCTCAACTTTTCTCGCTTGCCTCCTCCTAGAACGCGTTTACCCGGAGTTCCTGATCTTTCGAAAGGTGTCCTCCCACAGATCAACCGCTATGAATCATTTTGGCATTTTGGGCTTCGAAAGTTTCAAAATTCCCTCCTGCTTTTCTCCCGGAGTGCTTTCACCCGAAGTCGACGATCCTTCGACGCATGTCCTCTGGAATCAATAGTCGATATATACTCTGGCCTTCGGGTGTTTCGAAGCAATGCAACCTATCATACCTTTCCCTTCTAGAGTTCCCGGTCTTCCGGACTGCACGATCTGTTGCCATGTGGTGAAACACTAGAAGCGGACATGTGGCCCAATCAGGTAAGTGAAATGTGTCATGTTCTAGTCAACTTTTCAATGTTCCAAATGCCCAAATCTTAGTGAAACGTGGCACACATCCCATGTGACCACATCATCCTAGGTGACATCATCGTGCCTCATCTCTTTGGCTCTTTGGGCTTCAGGGCTTCGAAAGTTTTCAAACTAGCACACGTCCAATTCTCCTGAACTCCAAATTCTTGAACTGGCCCATCTGTCGCCATGTGTCCTCCTGGATCGGACGACCAAGATTCCCTTCAGGTCTTCACCCAGAGTCCATGGATCTGATCCATGTGCCCTCCTCAATATGACGGCTATGATTTATTCGGGGCTTCGGACTTCAAAGATCTCAAATTTCAAACTTATTTGGCCACACTGGATTTTATCCGAAGTCATGGATCTGGTGAAGCGTGGCTCTCGACAGATTAATGGCTAAGATATTCTCAGATGATCAGACAGTCGATGTTTTCTTTGACTCTCAGGCTCTTCGGGCTTTGGGAGTCTCAAACCTCAACTGAAAATCTCTCAAATGGATTCTTTCGGAGTTACTAATCTGCTGACATGTAACCTCTTGGCCATTGACGGTTAGGATATACTTTGGACAATCTGACAGTCGACGTTTTACTTTGGGTCGCTGGCTCTCCGGGCTTTGGGAGTTTCAAAACTCAACTTCTCCTCGCTCGCTCTTTCCTGGAGTTCTTTCACCCAGAGCACATGATCGGTTGATGCGTGTCCTCCTATGGATCGATGGTCCCCAGCTATTTCGGTTATTCGGAATTTCGATGTTCGAGATCTAACCTGTCACATCACTCCATGCCTTTCAATTTGTGGGGGAATGTATCGGTGGTTTAGAGTGACCCGCTTTTCACCCTGCAATTCGCCCAATGCTGACAAGTAATCCCCTCAGGAAAACCGTGGTTTGGATTGCAGGACCGCCTTGGGAGATTATCTCCCTTGCAACTTGGTTCCCCACAATACATGTTGGTCATTGATCTCTCTCTCTAAGGGGATCCAAGGGTCACGACCTTAAACTTGCTTCCTTTTCATCAGACGACCCCTGTTTACATGTCCTCTGATCCAAAAATCCTGGATCTCCTCGATCCTATGGTGGAAATCACTCCTGAATTAAAAAGGAACGATCACAATCCTTCGAACACTCACAGAGGTTATATGATGTTTTGTCTCCTGCATGAGTTCTACAACGCCATTCCTCCTGAGATTTTCAATTTCACAGTCATATTTCGATCTCAACCACGATATTAGGACCAACAAACCCGACCCATACCGTCATAGTGTTTCAACCAGAAGCTCTGATACCAAATTGTAACATACCCAACCACCCACAGGTCGGGTAGGCTACCTGCAAGCCCACCCTCGGGCTTCTTTCTCTTCAGATACCTTCTTTAGTTATTAAGGATGAATAAGATAATAGATTTAACAACATGCAGTGAAATATCTAGCCAACATGTGTAATCTAGAGATTATGTTAAAAGATAATTAAATATACACAACGTAAATACATTCATACACAGATAGATGATAATTAAATTACACAACGAAAATACATTCATACACAGATAGTAATATCACAAAAGAGAGCACTTATATTTATGAAATATGACATCGACTGGCTACAGACCAAGGAAGTTCCACCCAACCGTCGACACCACTACTCTAAATCTCAACAATAGTGTCCCCCCCAAGCCAGGGATATGAATCCACAAGGATGGTTCCAGAGTGTAATTGGGTTCCCAAACCAGTCATCTCTCAAGCTCTCACAGGTTTCCCGACACCCACAACAATCAAAGTACCCATCTCTCTTCTACCCATCTTGTGCCACCTGAGAGAATGGACCTCCACCATTATTTTCCACACAGTCCCTCAGGTATTCCTTCTCCTTCCTTCTAGGGCTTCCAGCATAGCTAGTCTAGAATCTCAATGCTAGAACTCTCAGGACTCGCAGTTGTGAGAAAAATAGGGCATAGGCCAATGAATTTTAGACATGCAGGCCCCAGGTCATGGCTGGATCACACCGACGACCACTACAACCAACTATCTCATGGCTAGTTCTTCAGCAGATCCATTTACTTTCACTTTTCCAACCAAGATGCAGGTGAGGATGGGTCGATGATTGGGTCAGGGAGTGCATGGGAGTGCATGCATGGGAGTGTGTGAGGGAAGAATGAGTGAGTGAACGGGAAAACAATGCACAAGCCATCAGTCAAACCCCCTCATCATAATAGAGGTGGGTTTAAGTAACCTCGTGGGGAAAACAAGAACCTCATGGCCTTCCCCAAGAAGCTCACGTAATTGATCCCCTCCCTTAGACAAAAAGGGTAATAAAAATATAGGAATAACACTTAGTCCCTCAAGCTCCCTCTCTTGTGGAATCATAGCCCCCTATAACTCTAGTCCTTGTTCCTCTAGCATCTAGCGATGTGTTTATTATTATTAATGATCAAAACATTACATTTCTTGGGCATACTGGACCTTCAATAATTGTTTGGGTACTTTGGCCTCTCAACATTGTAACAATACATTATTTAAAATGGGGGTTCAAAACCTGGGGTGTTACAATGAATAAAGGAGTATGTTTGATTGAATCGGATTAGTTAAAGCCATGTTGAGAAAATCCATTAAGGCCTTTAGAGATAACTCATCTAGGATGAAAAGTTCCAGGCGGTGTAGAAAGAATTGGAAGAAGGGGAGAGCCCCTAACTCCTTTCTTGCTATGTGTTATGTTTCCTCTGGAATGAGAAAGTTGAATTTACTAATAAAAGTAAATGTTTTGACACCATAGTGATGATGATTGTATTACAGCAGAAACAATTGAGGACTGTCTGTATTGCATTCATGAAAACCTTTGAGGATAATGTGATAAAGAGAATAAATATATGCTAGGACATTTTGAAGATGTTTTATGGATTTGAATGTATGATACGCGCATTTTAAATTGATATTACAACCAATGATGCATGTTGTGTATAGAAAGGAATTGGAACTATTGAGGAAGACAATTACCAATAATGGGCAACCTCGAGCAGAGGATGACCATGGGAAGGATGCGGTCAAAAGATTGTTCACATGACTGTGAAAATCCTGCTAAAGAATTGCTGATGAGGTAAAAAATAGAAAGAGGGTGCTAGAAGCCAAGAACAGGTATAAAAAAATATGTTCATGCTTATGTGGCTCAAGATATGAAAAGATTTGGGTGAGAATCCCTTCTGTAATATTTCATTGTCTCATGTTATGCTCAAAATTTTGTAAGGGCAGTTGTATGCCATGGATACCCAAGTAGGGTATGATTTAGGAAGGAGATCCTGAATGTTGGAGTTGTGAACCTCTGGTAGTGAAGACTGATTGTATGAGGCAGAAACATGTGAACCAAATGATATCTGTTGACTCAAAAGGTCAAAAACCTTTACTCAGAGATCGTACAAATCCCTTCGATCAACTACAGATCGAGATCGTGAGGATCGTGAAAAAAAACCCTGATCGAATCAGGTTAATCAAGATCATGACATAGGAAGTGAACATGAGTTGTTCATCTAAAGGAAACCTATCTCAGTCATTAGATCGATTTCAAGACCCACTGGCGTTAACGGAGAAAATGACAGTCATTTGATAAGATCGATGGCCCATATTCATTGCGGAGATCGAATGGGAACACGGGTTAACGACGGAGCATGTGCCCGTAAATTAAACTCAATATAGTTTTGTTTTGAGTTTGGGGTCCGATCGAAGATCGGATGACCCGTATCCATTATCGAGATCTGAAGGAGAATTAAACTACGAGCTAGTTGAGGTTCTACAATTCCTTGCATTCGTTGGATTTGGGGAAAGATGGATCTTCGTCATCGAATTGAAGACAAGGAGTTTAGCCAGGATCATAGCACCTGAACATGGGAGCTTAAAGGATAGTGCTTGAAAATAATAAAGCCAAGGTCACAGCTCTCGGTCGCATGGAGATAAAACTGAGTTTCTCCGGGCCAATCAAGGAAGATAGAGTTTAAACTCTTCGTTAGACTGTGGTCGCAAGGATTGGCTCTATGGGAATAAAGGTGCTCATAGTTAGCACATTGCATGGAATGCATGTTGCATAAGAGGGAAGACAATGGATTTTTTACTAAGGAAGGAGGACCTTCCAATGTTTTACTTACATTATCTAAGAGTTGAAGGAAAACAAATTTGGGTGGCCATGAGTGTTGGCACCTTGGTTATTAATGAAGGAAGAATGCTTAAGGGAATTCATGTGAAACTTTTGAGTTTCATGTGTACTGATTTGGGATCGTGATCGGCCTATAGAAGGAAGCATGGTCTTTTTGTAAGCATGAATGAAAATGAATAAGCCATATGGTGAAGAGGTTGGTTAAATTCCAACACACCATATCCAAGTACTTTTCATAAAGTGTGGAAAACTTGAAATCAATGCAAGGGTGCATTGGGTATGAACATGGCCACGAATGTTGGCACATTCATTAAAGTCAATTGATATCTGAATTACATTTTGAAAAATTTGTTACGCTGAAATGATGCATAGGTAACGGATGATTTTTCCTTTTGATTTGTATCCTTGTATAAAAGAAAATGATTGGGAGTGTTAGTATGCATGATTTTGAAAAGATAATGTGCATGAAAACTAACAATTTGTTTGGATGAGGAATGTTGAGATTACAGGAGGAAACGTGTCTTGGATATGGCATTGTTGTAAGCCCATAAGGAAGATCAATTGTCTGTTGAGCCAAACTGCAAGGAATGGTATTTTCCTTTTCGAGAAAGTGAATTTGATTTTTAGTATGCACAATTTTGAAATTTTTTGTGAGCCACTGCAAGTATGCAATGAAAATATAATGTGCATGAGAACTAACAATTTTTTTAGTTGAGGAATGAATTGCAGGAAGAAAAGGGTCTTGGATAGGGCAGTGTTGTAAGCCCATAAGGAAGACCAAAATTTCATGCTGAGCCAAACTTCTATGGGAAGGAAAGTCCCATGAATGGTGGATTTGGTTCCGTGCAGAACAGATATGAAAATAAATATGGAACTGGAAAATTTGTGGGTGACAGATTTGCAATAAAAATTCTGAATTTGAAATTTATGATGATGTCTCATAATTTCATTATGCCTATGTTACACGTGAAACAAAATGGTTTTTCCAAGGAGGACAGATGAAGGCTATCCAACTGAAAAGAATGAAAGAGGCCATTGTTGAGACATGACTCATGAGAAACCCATGGTAAGTCATGATCGCTTGGAATATGTTGTGTTGAGGTAACACAAGTCGAAGGGATGCCTCGACAGAGTAAGTCTGAGGGACGCCTTAACTATAAGGCTCGATAAAGTCTCTAGGATTCTTCCTATGTGAGAAAACCTTGGCAAGGAAAGACGGATCACCCGAGGGACTGTATAACAGAGAAGGGGATGCATTAGCCTGGGCCTGGAGGGTGAGTGACCCCAAGGAAGAGGAGAATTTGATAGTTTTGGTAAATTATTGATTGGGATCATGCACACAATGGGTATGTCTAGGAAAAACAATGAGCCTGGATAACAAGAAATCCATGTGGATACAAATCCACAAAATGCACAGATAAGTATTGTGCTAGATTATGAAATTTTCCTAGAAATATTATGCAATAGTAAGATGTTTTCGCATAAAATTGTGATTAATATGCTTGTTGTCCCAAAATTATTGAAGGCAGGTGACGAAGACCAAAAGTCTGGAAAGGACCTGACCAAGAAAGAGGATCAAGATTTCTGAAACAAATGAATGAGAAAGGCATGACAGGTTTTTCTGAGAAAGAACACCGAGGGCGGTGTTCCTTTAAGGGGGAGGGAATTGTAACACCCCTGTTTCCCCCATCTTGTAATTAATCATAAAATAGGATTACCATGCTTAGGCATGTGGACAATGTAAATGTATTATTGTTAAATTTCCCATAACTGACTGTTGGGGGGTGAAGCCTTGAAGTACGAGCCATATTATCTCTAGAGGAAATAATTCATTAATGAAGGAAAGGACTGGTGGTTGAATAATCAACCACCCCCATAAATGGCAACATGGGTTGTCACCCTGAAGTACCACAGAGACCTACAGACCTGAGATTCCTTATGAAAGATGGAACAAGATAGGTCGGAAAAACCCTCCAAAAGAAGGAAGGAAATGGTAAGATAGATATAGAGATAGCAGGAGAGGAGACACCGAAGAAGAGTGCAAGATCGGAAGGAGATGTGTGGACCAAAAGAAAGAGAGAATGTAGAGAAAATGACCTGAATAACCAAAACATGAGATTGATGTTGAGGAAGCATCTGATAAACCTCCCAGAGTCCCTGTGACAGAGAGAGTCTCTCTGAGAGATAGCATAAATTCCCTAGTGATATCATGGCTTGGCATGGAGGTGGACAAAGTGATAAGAATGAATGCCTCTGACCTTATAGTTGGGTGGAAAGGCACACACCAACAGTCAGTTAGTTGGTTGCAACTTGTAATAGATAAGTATTCTCATGCCCTGTGTAATTGAGTTGTAACTGGGTAATAAAATTTGATATACTGTGAATGTTTTCAAGGATTTTCATGATTTCTTAATGGTTATACTGTATCCCTTTTATTTCTGCTTGATTGTGTAATTTGGCAAGTAAGGAATTATATGGTTCAGACATGACTTGTACTCGTAAATGCTTGAGCCCTGTGGTGGCTTAAGCTAAAGAAATGAACTATGAGTTCGTTGACCTTGGGCACAGTTTCACGTATGCATGTCGACACTCCTAGTTGTTCTATGTCCCTTGGAGGAAGGAGTCTGTTAAGCTCAGGAGAGGTAGTGCAGGTATGCACAGAGTGTCTATGAGGCGGGTAGAGGCCGAGAACCTCTTAAGTTCCATAGTTTGGTGAACGAGTGCAGGGGTGAGTGGGAGATCTTTATAAATCTCAATCTCAGGATGAAGAGCATAAAGCGTGCACAGATGCCTAAGTCTTTCAGAGATAACGAAGCTCAGGAAGGATAGCAAGATCCAAGTATCGAAAGGGAAGATCCTTTTGTTTGAAAGACGAATGAATGAGATTAGTTTGGGAGGATCTGAAGTCCTTCACGATCGTTGGATCGGGAGAAGGAATGTGGGTGTTAATCCCTTGAGTCCTTCGGACTTCGTGGGTTCGGCAAATAAGGCATGTTCATTGTAAAGAGGTGAATCCTATGAAGTCCCAAAGTCCCAATGTTAATCTGGGACGTAGATCTAAGGATGCCTACGAGCTATTTTGACCATTAGATCTATGAGGTAGTCAACATGGCGTTGACCACTTCGAGAGAAGAGAGGTTTAATAACACAAAAAACCCTGAAGGAAGAAGCCATGAAGTAATGTGGACCGTGGATCTCTAGATCCTTCGGGATCCCTATCGATCATTCGATCTATGAGTTCGAAGTTCGTGCTTTGGGAGAATTGGGAGTTAGAGTGACCAAAACCCCGAAGGAAGAAGCCGCTAAGTAATGTGGACCATGGATCTCTGGATCCTTCGGCATCCTTATCGATCGTCTGATCTATGAGTTTAGAGTTCATGCTTCAAGAGAATTGTAGGTTGGAGTGACCAAAACCTCTGAAGGCAAAGCTACGAAGGGCTCAGGAGTTAAGCCCCAAGTCATAGCTTGAGGTCACATTTGAGAAGGGCCTAGCAAGAGAATATAGCGCCCATTGTTTTGGAACTCATTGAAGCGCCCGAGCTTGAAGTTTCAATGGGTCATTGATCTCGAAAGAGAGAAGGGATCGTCGATTCCTCTCCCGTAATTTCAGAACTTCGCCAGTTCAGAATTCAGATGAATTGGCGAGTGGTGAGGTGAAAACGCTCAAAGCCAAATTTCTGAAGCGCCCTTTGAGTAGGTGTCGGGTCACAGCTCGAGGTCATATGAAGGAAGGAGCTAGCATGGAGAGCTAGCGCATATTTCTCAAATCCTTCAAAGGGGCTAGGAAAGATCCCATGGGTTTGAAAGAACCTACAATATGAAGAAAGGGGAACCTAGAGAGAGTTAAGGAAAGTGAGATTTTGATGCCTTATTCATTAAAACTCCTTTTAAGGGGTTGGGTGTGTTATAGGGAGA
>SNQJ01S0213861.1:0-15698 GCA_010110895.2 Picea sitchensis | reverse complement strand
ATTGTTTTATGGATTACTTAATTAATATTTTGAACAGTATCTGCTCTTTTCCCCTACCATTATTTCACTTTTTTCTAATTAATATTCCCTCGCCTTCCCATATTCATTATCCACTCCCTGATTTAATTACAGTTAAAGGAAACATTGTATTATGATAGTTTAAGATCTCAGGGATGGATTACAGTGACATATTCTTTGGTTTGCATTACATTTGATTGCTTGTTGTTTGTGAGCAGTAATCATGATCTTTTCCCCCTCATTTTAACATTGTTCGCTCAATACAACCCCTCGCATATCCCAGAACCTTTGTTCACCCCCTGCTCATTGACAACTATTAAACAATTTGTATGGATTGGATTGCATGAGTCTGATATGTTGTTGAGCCAAATTTTATTTCATATTTTAAAAGAGTTGTCATGTATGGTTGTTAAAGAAACTATTTTTTAATCAATTATGCATGCATGAATGAGATTTTTCAGTAGAGGTATCCATGGCAGAGGTAACCGAGGGAGAGGTAATTGGAATAGGGGCCCTAGAAGGCCAAGATTCTCTATACACTTTGATGCAGACTCGCAAGAGTTAGGAAAACTATTTCAAGCTGAGTTTTTTAACTGGATTGGGAAAGGAGTGGTCCAACCTAGGCTCGAAAGGCCTCCCTTCCAAGCCCCACAGGTCCCTGGTATCCCCGTGCCTCCTCATGTCTCACTACAACCTAAAGTTCCCGAGAATGACAGATGGCAAGAGATTGTCCACCTGACAATCTCCCAACAGCATGGTTGGCCTAACTTGTCTTTACTTGCTCCCCCGCCTATCAATCAAATTGTCCAAGATTCCCTTGTCCATTCACTAGTTCAGTCTTCCCATGCAAGCAAAAGGTTGAAAATCGAGGCCCACCATGCCCCTAACAAAGGAAAATCCATTGTTGCCCCTTCCTCACCCTCAAATGACTCTGATAAATATGTGTCCTCCCGCATGCATTTGAGGGATGATTTCTCTCATGTGATCAACGAGATTAGGCCTAAAGGTTCCACACAGCCTAATGAAAATTCAGAGAGATCAAAAGGTGACAACAACAACAAGGGAAATATTGCCTCTCAGAGTGGAAAATATAGATTTTAAGTTTTTTATTTATTAATTGATGATAACAGTTGACTTATGAAATTTTGGACAACACACTATTTTTGGATATATGGGTAATATATTTTGGTAATAATTTCAATTATCATTGAGATAAATTGTCAAATATGAATGTGATGATGGGAGTCACAAGGATGGATGTTTTGTTTGAAGTTGTGTTATGATTGTTAAAGGATAAAGGGAATCACAAGGGGTCCCACCTACTAGTTATTATTTATTTTAAAACCCTTATTATGATTTATTACTTTTCCTCCTTAACTAAAAAAGTTGGTTGAGTTTTAGTTAACTTAACTAAAAAAATAGTTTAACTACTTCAACCAATTCTAATTGCTCAAAGTCAAAAGGAAATAGAGGAACAAGAGGAGAATAGAAGGAGAAGCATACTGAAGTTTTCTCTTTGAGTTATTGTTGAGATAATTCAGTTTTCATTCATTCCTTAATTCATTAGAAGCCTAATTCTTTATTATGATAGCAGGGTCCTATTGTAAACAACAAGATTCAAGGTTGAATTACATCATTCAGACACTTGTTTTCCAGAGGTGTTGATCTATCTTTGATAATGTCTGTAGACTTATCTATTTGTGAATTAGATTTCATGACTGACAAAGGCTATTGTGTAGAGTTGAGTGGGAAGCAATCTGTGGAAAGTTGATCCATATTTTAAAGTTCAGTTTTTGATTTTATGTCAGAAGTCCTTTTGTATGTTTCATCGGGGACGTCTAAGTTTGACTTTGGTCCAAAACTTCCTCAGGAAATTTTGTAAAGAGAACGATTCTTTGATGAATTGGAATGAAATAAAGGATTGCTTTATGTCTCATCTGTTTTGATTATTGACTTGGTGTCTTTACTTCTGTCTCTATATTTATTTCAGCATCTGATATGTTCAGAAAATTACATGAATAATGATTTTTTCAGCAAGATTTTTTTATAAAAAAAACAACCTAAGCACTTGTAAACAATACTCGTGAATTAGGATATCAATTTTGTTGGTATAAACATAGGGTGATATTCCCGTCTATCTTTCTTTAGCCAAGTAAGATCTGAAAATGTTTGAGTAAGATCATTTCATATATTTTCCTCAACATGCATGTCTCCTCCCAGGGCTGACCTGCATCCAAAGATAGGCAAACAAAGAACTACAATCATGCTATT
The DNA here is from genome assembly GCA_010110895.2 of Picea sitchensis. Lineage (NCBI taxonomy): Eukaryota > Viridiplantae > Streptophyta > Pinopsida > Pinales > Pinaceae > Picea > Picea sitchensis. The sequence continues at coordinate 13,409 of SNQJ01S0213861.1, read as the reverse complement.
CCATATATAAGTTAGGGTTAGATGTTAGAATGTCAAGTATAAATCAATAAAAGTGCTGAAGACACCATCATTTGGGACAAGAAAATGTGATTCTTTTATTCATAATACAAAGATTATACCTTACAATTGGAGTCGGTCGTCATTCCACGAACCTGTTCTGGGCTCCTCTTTACCATGCTCCAAGTGCACCTTGTATGGAATTCTTATTTCAACCTTCTGATCACTTATATGGAAGGGAATGGGTTAAATGGAGGAAGAAGGGGCTGATGAGGGAATGTTGAGGCAATTTCTCGCAAAAGGCAGCAATATCTTGGGCAAGGAGGGGAAGTGAAATCGGGCAGAATTTCACTGTTCTTATGCTTAAATTTGAAATGAGACCTCAACACCTCCTTTTATATGATAAAAGGATGTTTATTTAGTTGGGTGATGGTATATAGCAAGTGTATTAGTTGGGAAACCTCTAATAGCCCGTAAATTTCAACGAAATCCTTGCAAATTTTGCAAGTATACACGGGTTGTAATGGTGCAACATGCGTATGTACGTGAGCTATAGTGATGAAAAAAGAATATGTACGTGGGAAGTAATGGTGCAGGGTGCGTACATATTCCAAAAAATGGTTTTTTATGAAGAGCTTCTCAGCACTACTTTGGCAAAATATGCAAGTAAGAGGGCCAAGGCCATGTAGGCATGAGTAGGGAAATTTAGGGCTATAACACTTGTCATTGTTCTTGTTATTGTTCTGAACAGGTCACATGTGATAGCTCCGAGAGGGAGCTATAGTGACAGTTGCAGGAGGAAACATATTAGATGATCTCTAGTTTGAGACATGGAGTAGATTGTCCAGACAAGAAGTTGTATACATGACAATATACATCCATGTACCAAAGAAAAAGAGGACGAAGTTAGAACCTTATGTAAAGAAGGGTACTTTTATGGGATACATAGTGTCTCATATGGGAATTGTTTTTGAGGAGGATAAGGCTTCGAAGGATGACCGTACAAATCCCTCTAGTTCAATTTTTCACTCTTCAAATCATCAGGAAGAGTCGGTAGATCCAAAAGGGCTAGTGGATCTACCTAGAGATATTGCAATGACCAAGAAGATGCCAACATGGATTCATGATACTTTGTAGGATGCAGAGAGGCATCCATCTCTCAGTGACACTTTCAGGAGAGAAAACGACCTTTGAGGTTCTCGAGTTATATGACATTGTTCATTCACATCATTGATTCCAAAACCCTCTAGTTATGAGGAGGAGCAGGTGGCTCCACCGATGGTGAGGAAGACAACCCCACTAAATACCATCTTAGAGGGAGCTATATTTTAGAGGGCTTCAGCCCTCAGGATCCAGTAGGAAAGAGAACCTTCCCAGGACAGTTCATAGGAGATCAGATTTCAGAGTGAGCAGATGGCTCCAAATATTATACAGACTCTAAGGGATTCAAGTTCCAGACAGAGCAATAGACCACACAAGTTTTCCATCTATGTGGCTCTAATGAGTAAGATCATTGATTCAGAACCTTCCACTTATGAGGAAGATGCAAAGCAGCAAGTGTGGAAGGATTCTATAATGGAAGAGTACCAATCCAGAATGATGTGTGGGAAGTGGTTCTAAGATCATAAGGGAAGTCAGTGGTGACTTCCAACTAGATCTACAAGATCAAGCATGTTGCAGATGGAATTATAGAGAAGTACAAAGTTAGATTTGTGGATAGAGTATTCTCCTAGAAAGAGGGAGAATATTATGAAAAGACATTTTCTCCAGTAGCCAGGTACACTTCTATTAGATCTATTTATTTTGTTATGGGTTGGAAATTACACCAGATGGATGTACGGACTACTTTCTTGAATGGTGTAATTTAAGAAGAAGTGTACATAGAGCAGCCACGAGGTTTTTTGATCTATGAGAATGCATCACATAGTTTTTAATTGAAGAAATCTGTGTACACGCTTGGGGCATGGTATGCCAAAATAAACAACTATTTGATGAGCTTGGGGTTTACCAAGAGTGATGCAGATCCCAACCTTTACTACAAGGTTGAAGATGGTTTCCCCTTGATATTGGTACTATATGTGGATGACATGTTTCTTATATGGGATGAGAAGCTCATAGATGGGTGCAAGAAGGATCTCACTTCATAGTTCGAAATGAAATATATGGGTTTGATGCACTATTTATTGGGATTATAAGTTTGGTAGAGACAAGATGAGATATTCCTTAGCCAAGGAAAGTGTACAGTTGATATCTTGCAATGATTCGGGATGATGGAATGCAATTCCATGAACACACCTATGGTTACGAATATGAAGCTCTTAAGTGATTCTTCTTTATATTTGGTTGATCCCACTATGTACAGAAAATTGATCGGATCCTCGATGTACCTAGTTAACACCAGGCCGAATATATGCTTTGCAGTGAACACATTGAGTCAGTACATGGTTGATCCTAGACATGTACATTTGATAGTAACAAATTGTGTATTGAGGTACTTGCATGGTATGGTTTCCTATGGAATCAAATATGTTTCGGACGGTGAAGTAAAGTTGCAAGATTATATAGAATTTGACTGGGAAAGGAGTGTAGTGGACAGGAAAAAACACATCAAGATGTTGCTTCAATTTCAAATCAGGTATGATCTCATGGTTGAGCATAAAATGGTCATTAGTGGAACTCAATACAACATAGACAAAATATAGAGTAGCTAGTGTTGCAAAGCAATGTGTCTTTGGAAGTTTCTTGTAGGTTTATTTGATCTAGAATTGGAGACAATTTTGATATACTATGATAATCAAATTTCTGTGAAGATTTTAGAGAATCCAATCTTTCACGACAAATCAAAGAATATAGAGATCAAATACCATTTCATCCAAAACATGGTATAGAAAGGAGCAGTGAAACTCTGGTACATATCCACATATAAGTAGATAGCATAAATTATCACCAAGCCTCTGTCTAGAGTGAAGTATGAGTACTTCATAGAAAATCTTGTTGTGATGCATAATTTCCACCCTCATTGAAAGGGAGTTGTGATTTGTTCTCCTACAGTGGACCAATACTCTCCCTTTGGCCAAGGGATTCCCAAATCAGTCATCTGAGGTGACTCAAGGAGTAATGAGTATCATGGTACAATTATTTCCTAAGCCATGTGAAGTGGCTAGGTGTGATTGGGACTTGTAGTGTGGTATTTCCTACGCCATGTTAAGTGGCTAGGTGTTATTGGGACCATGGTGTAGCCTTTCTTAATCCATGTGAAGTGGCTAGGTGTGAATGGGGATATGGTGGTAGTATCTCCCATACCATGTGAAGTGGATGGGTGTGATTGGGACTACTAGGAGAGGAGAAACATCATAGATACTTGCATTATAGTCTTGAGACTATGGTGGTAGTATTCCTCATGCCATGTGAAGTGGATGGGTGTGATTGGGACTAATAGGAGAGGATAAACATCATAGATACTTGCAACGTAGTCTTGAGATTATGGTGGTAGTCTTTCCGATGCCATGTGCAGTGGATGGGTGTGATTGGGACTACTAGAGGATAACATCATAGAATAATACCTCCCTCGCTAAGAGGGAGTGTTGATTTTTTGTAGAAACGGGAGGTATTCCCTCCTGGACAACTTTTCTTAGAGAGGAATATTCCAAGAAGTCAAAGGAAGAAAATTGAAAAATTAAAGAATCCCCATGAAGAAATAGAAGACCACAGAAGATAAGTTGGTCCCAAAGGAAAAAATAAATTAATATTGAAGATCCCAAAAGGGAAGTCGACCCCACTGGAAAAATAATAAAGCAAAAATAGAATTTCAAGGAAGAGAAGTTGGCTCCAGTAAAGTGACTGAACTAGTATAAATAAAGGTGACGCCTTTTCTCATTTACACACACTAAACTCATCATTTCAGCAAGGAAAAGGAGGCACAAGTATAAGGAAACCCTAGGAGACAATGCGGTTGAGGTTCTTGGTGGCTTCTCTTTTGTGCTACTGCTAGAAGAGTTGTGCTAGGGTTGTGAGGTGACTCAGTTGTCTACCCTAGCTAGGGTTTGAAAAGAAGAAGAGATAAGTATTTTTTATTAGGGTTTCTTCATTGTTGGTTTTTCTCTTGTGAATAGAGATTGTTCATGGTTTTATTGTATTATCAAAAATATTCTCTCTAAGAAAAGTTGGCTGGATTTTTCCCAGAGTTTGGGGTTTTCCCATGAAAAATATTTGTATCTTGTTTTGTGTGTCTGTTTGCTTCTAGATCCTACTTATATTTTCAGTATATGATTTTTGAATGTTAAAAGAAGATCAAAAACTCTTGTAAATATTATGCTACTGAAAATGTAAGAAAATCTAACAGGAATTTTTCCACTTGCATTAGAGAAATAAAATCATTTGCATTGTTATACATGAAATTATGAGATATTACATTTTTTCAAATTGGAATCTTTTCTTAGTGTTATTATCTTTCTTATACCACTAATGTGTCTATATTGGCCTAATATTTCTCTTTTTGTAATTAATTTAATTCTACAACCATTAGGGCTGCAACAAAACACTCTTAAACTCTTTCTTTACTCACTAATCTACCATTGGAATTTGCTTACAAGCTACCATATTAAATCTACTTGTCATTTTCTATCCTTTGGGTGGATTGTTTGCTAATATATATATGTTTACTGTTGCAATTTAGGACAACAATCTTTCCTTGATTTTCCCCTTGGTATATGATTGGTTTTATGATAATTTGTCTTGTATTGGGTAGGTTTAAAATTGTCTTGTAGGTACACAACACTTTGGAAATCTCCCCTCATCAACAAGACTCTTTTCCAAGCCTATTTTTGCTTCCAAATGTGACCTATAGGGGTTTCATTTTCCATTCTACCACTTTTTGTCTCAATCCCCGTAGGGTCACCGAGATTCCCCCCTTGTGGTGACTTATCATCAATTAAGTGAGGGGAGTATCTATATAAGGTGAAATTGGTTAGATATTCCCATAGTTTTCTCACACTTGTGGATTGGGTCGGGATTTTCCCAACCTACAATCTGTGCGATAACATTTTAGAATTGTTGTCGGGGAGGATTTTGAATCCTCTTTCGTGCCCTAATGACACTTTGGCAAGATTTGATCCCAAAGCCTTTAACCCTATATTGCTTGGCGACTCCACTTGAGAGAAGTTCCCTTTACTTTCCTTGATGAGCTATTCATAAAGCTTCTCTGGCAACTCCACCATCCCAGAATTCATCCTTCCAAAGTACCCTTCCCCTTGAAATATTTAAACCTTCGAAGGTTTACTAAAGAAATCCTCCTTTTAACTCTCCCATTGTCAAAACCCTTTTTCCATGGTAACCTCTCCTTTTCCCCAATGGCTCATCCTTGGGAAAAATACCTTTACAAGACACCAAACTTGGCTTCCATCATTGGATATCTCAATATTATGCCTAAAGAAACCAACAAATGGTTGCCAAAGTTTTCAGGAAACAATGTGGTCACACTTTAGGAACACCTCTATGAAATTGGTCGAGACATGGAAAATGAAGGAGTGGAACATGAAGATGTGGAAATGAATCTACTAGACACATCTCTTACTGAAGATACCCATAGGTGGTTCAAAGGATTTCCTAAAAATCATCTAGCATCATATGAAGATTTTGCTAAGTTGTTCAAAAAAAGATGGGCAACAAAAAAGGATAGCAAAATGTTAATGAGTCAATTCAATCAGATTAATAAGAAGGAGAATGACAAGTGAGTGAATTTGACACCATATTTGATAATCTATATAGCTAAATCCTGAAGGATTTGTGCCCATCTGAAGCAGTTGTTTGTCTCCTCTATGTGAATTCCTTTGAAGGGAAATTTGGTTTCATCCTAAGGGATAAGAAACCCAACACTTTGGAAAAATCCAAATAATATAGTGCAAAAATCGAAGATAATATTATTTACTCTAAGATTGAGTCATATCATTACCCTCATACTAGGATGGAAGAAAAGACAAAGGAAACAACAAGAAATGCACCAAATCCAATAACTCTCCTAGCATAGAAGCTTGTTAAAATGAATTCTCAATTCGTCCAAACTCAGAATCAATTTATGTACCGATTGACAAGTCTGGAAATAAATCAATATGATCTGATACCTCCATTCATCAAACAATATAGGGATTCTATAGGTTTGAAGGAAAAACCTCAACAAGAGGCAAAGGCTCTTGATGCTTTGAAACCTGTTGGGATGATAAATTTGGAGGAATCACGATGGTGTTATCTTTGTAAAGAACCCCATCTGAAAGATGAATGTCCCAAACAGTAGGAGGAATCCCTTGCCAGTATGAACTTTATAGACGCAATTTGTGCCTTCCATGATGATGATGAGTATGTAGACATTACGCAAGAACAACTTGATGAAGTTAGGAAGAGGGGAGCTAGAGAAGGTTGACTCAGAGTGCTTAATCAGTTGATCAATGGTTAGAGAAAATAATTTAAGAAGAGGGAAATATTGACATGTGCAATAAGGAATATAACTCTTTCCCCTCTACCAGGAAATAAAGCTCCATCTCAGCCAAGAAAGGAAGCTCTGCCTCGACCAACAGAGAAGGTAATCCCACCTCTCCCACCTCTAGTTCGTGACTTTCTTCCAAAACCAACACATACAAATGATGAGATTCAATTGAACATAGAGGTCTCAACTATGATTGGAAATATGAATATGTCAGTTTTTGTGGTGGAAATCTACAAGATTCCTTTTGTCAGAAGAGAAGTGCTAAAGGCATTGAAGGTACCAGATGAGGGAGAAGACCCTCCTGTGATCCTCAACACTATGTATCGTGAAATGAAAAGGGATGCAAACCCTCCCTTTTATATTTATTTGGGTGTGAATGTTCTTCGCTCACTACAAGGAAAAGACCCTCTAGTGGAGGTTTTTGCGGATGCCCCTATAAAAATAGCCCAAAAATCCGTTTATAGCAGATGATACTAGTGGAGGCGAGCGAGCAGAGGTTTTAGTGGATGTTTTACGCTAGTGATTTTATAAGTACATAACACACCGATGATTTTTATACAACAGGCACATCAGTTCCCTCAAAACTAGCATAGCATAGCAGGGTTATTTCAAATAAAAATATGTTATCTGGTGCACTACGGAAAGAATGATGCACAGGAGCACACAGTTTCTCTAAAAAATTATGTACCATTGCAGGGTATTTTTTTTAATTTTATATACGACGGTACACTAATTAAATAAGTTTAAGGGATGGATGATTTCTCCCAAACAATGTCATACCGTTGATAGATTTTCAAAAAAAATTATAAATCAGTGCGCTCAGTAAATAAAGACACATTGATGCAACTAATTATTTAGCACATCATACACGTGTTAAGTAAAAAAAATTTACCATCCATAATATTAATCATACAGATACGTCAACAAAGAGAGAAACAACATCAATAGAGGGTTGAGTCTAAAGTATAGGAATTTCAACTGTAAAGACTTGAGTCTAAATTATAGGAATTTCAGTTGTAAAGACTTGAGTCTAAAGTATGGTGATATCGTCAATGATCATAACCTTGATATCGCCGTCAATGATCATAACCTTGATCTTGTTGATGATCATAACCTTGATCTCGCCATCAATGATCATAACCTTGATCTTTCCGTCAATGATCATAACGGTCTCTCAAAATCCTAATCTATAATCATTGTCCGTTTATAATATAGTTGGGAGTTCACCAAATCCTTGAGTCTACAACATACTCAGTCTAGAAAAATTGTAATCTATATTATTGAAAATTTATATTCTATATTAATTGCTAATTCACAATTATTGTGATTATGATGACTATACTATTTTAAGATAATATAAGATTAATATATTATTTTATGTGCAAATAAATAATCCTATAACTTTTAAAGTATAAATAAAGATCGGTCTGTTACATCAATAACCACACCGTAATAACGTTATTTAAAAATGATTCGATGCGCAACTTAATAGTGTTAGCACCAGTGCGCTATTAGTAGAGCACATTGTTATATGGTTAAATAAAAAACATTTACGCACCATTGTAGGATAGTGTCAAAAAATATATTCCAGTTCACTCCATTGTATCATGTGCACCGACGTGCACTAGTGCCCCAATATGGAGCACTGTGTTAGGGTTAATTTCCAAATTTACGTGGTGTGCTATATAAAACCGGTCGCACCGGGGCTTCTATTATTATACTGCACCGTGTCATGCTTAAAAAAAAATTGCACCATTGTAGTTTTTCAAAAAATGTACGGAGATGCACTATGTAGTAATAAACGCATTAGTGTGCACGCGTGCCCAAAAACAGTGCACCGTGCTAGGGATGTTTTAAAAAATTTATAACTGGTGCACTCAGTAAACATGTACACCCCGATGCGGTTGGTCATCAGGTGCACCAAAACAAGGTTTTATAAAAAACAAAATCCAACGGTAAAAAATATTTTTACCATTTTCAGTGTTGTAGAGCTCAAAAGCACCGGTGCAACCTTTGTTTATCTGAAGCACCCTGTCGTCGATGCTTTCCTTTCTTGCCTTCTATTACCACTCTGTAAATTTTGTCCAACTGATAGACAAATGACAGAGGTAACTATTTCAACCAACTTTAGAGATGGGAACTAGCCTGCTCAGCTCAGAGAGGGATCTCTCATGTCATTGGGTATTTCTTTGGCAATCAATGGCTAGATTCAGTTTCTTTTGGGGGTTTTTATAAAATCGTTGGCTAGGAAGGGGAGGGACACTTAGGGCTAAGGAGTCAAAATTATGAAAATGAATGAAAACATTGTCTAGCCAATAGAACTCTCCAGAGGATAAAGGCTAAATGAGGCAATGAATTTGAGTTGTAAATTGAATTTATGCAGTGTAAGAAGAAGGAGAAAACAAATAACTGCATCAGAGCATTACTAAAATGAATTTTGAATTAGCTAAGAGGAAATCGACATAGTTCAAATTGTTTAAGCTAAGAGCATCATAAGATGAATTCTGATCTTTTTAACTCTCCAATTTGAAAAGAAGAAATTATGAATGGAATTTAATGACACAAGAAACACATACAATGAAAGAAGACAAAGCTCATATCACCACCATTAGAATATTTTTATAGAGACTTCCAAACAGCTTCTGCATATATATTCAATTCTTCTTCAGAAAGTTACAAAGTCCTCCTTCTACGAGGGTAGGTCCCTCTCCAGTAAGTCCAACCATTCATTTATCTTTTAATAGTATATATAGATAGATTACATTCGAGATTCAAAATGAATCATCTCCCCCAAGATACCAAAAATAGACATCAGTTATAACGAAGGAGTAACGTACAACAACTGTACTCCTAATTTCTAGGGGACGTTACAATCAAAACTGACATATTTGAGATTTTCGCTTTGAATGCCACATGTTTATATTATTACAAAAATTTATGAATCATAATTAATATATCTTGAAATCTATTTCACACTAGCAATATCTTCTTAAGTCTCCAGCCAAGCCGACTGGTTTTCTCCAACGCTTTCAACCACTTCATCTTTAACTTATGTCTTCTGTCTCTTGCTCCTTTTCCTCTTGAAAACTTGTGTGTAGTGATCATATAGATACCCATTGATGATTAAATCCTTCATGATGGGATTTAATCTTACCTATTTATCTACTTTTGGCTCTTCTGCAGGCTTCATGTGAAATTTCGTTGCCAGTATTTGCGCGGCAAGATTTTCTTTCTTTTTTACTGATAAATTTTTCATATTGTTGGAATATCCTAGTTCACTGGAGGCCGCTTGGTATGTCTCATCCATTTTCTATGGTTTTCTAGAAAGCACAAGCGTATCTCCCTTAATTGTAAAGAAATTAGGAAGCTGATCCGGTTTGTAATTACCTTGTTTAGGAATGAAACGTTAATTTCCCAAAACAGAGTAATGTCATCCATATTTTGAAAGGCAATTGTCATTGAGTACCAATCATAGGTTACTAATGAAAGTACTAGCAAGGACTATGGCTTGTCGTGTTTCAACCTTTGAGTTCAAATGATGAGCTTTCGAATCAGTCCTTTGGCGACGCTCGTTTGGTATCACACGGATGAAAAGTATTCGGACAAGTGCCTCAAGGTGATTTGACTGGTCGTCAACCTTCCTTTTCCACATGCGATTTTTGGACGTGACACATTCAATGATATCTTGACACGTGACATCAAGTGTAATTGAGCGGTTTCGAGCTTAACTTCTTTTCCCCCCGATATTTGTCTGGAGGCACCACGTATATTTGACACAAAACCATGGTGTTTTCTTTGGACTTCTTTCAAGAGTTTAAACTTTGAGCTAGTTATGGGCCCGATACACTTTAGGACCATTCATCGGTAGCACCCACGATCTACAATCTGTCAGATCGCATCAATATCAGATATCTTCCATATCTAGCCATGTCTTCTATATGTAGCTCCATCTTGCCAGTCTATCACTATTCTATATTGATTTGGCGTTCTTCTAAGTCTTGAGACTTGGGTTCCAAGAAATTATTACAGTGATAACACCTTCCTTTCATCTGTTGATCGGTGCGTGAATTTCAAATTTTTCCAAACGATGGGAAAATTTGGTTTTTTTTTAGTATGTCACAACCATGCCTCCCTGACGACAAAATTTCTACTTAATTCCCTTATTTCTTCATAACTTAAGTTTTCACTGGATTAAAATTTAAAAATGAGAAGTGTAAAAAAAAAAACTGCGCGATGCATTCAAAGCGCTCGGTTCGCACCGCCTATGCTGCGACCTGTAAATTGACAGGGTGCATCACGTACCTTGTTACCTTTCTCGATGATTTGTTGGTAAACATAAATGCACCAGCGCATCCATTTGACGATGCACCGAAGAAAAGTATATAACTGGTAGGGCGGTGCATTAAAGTACAAATAACACATCGGGTCGTTAAAGTACATGGCACACCGCCTTATCAGATATATTTTTATGCAGTGCATTGGTAAACATGTGCATCAGGGTGTTCATGTTTACAAAACACACCTCTAATAAAAGTAACATTGTGTTGCAGTGCACCCCATAAATTTTTTGATGGCATCGTATGCGGTGCGACAGTAATGATTAGAATGCACAACAAAAAGTTTCGTACTCGAAAATTTGGAAAATTTTATGTGACGGTGCATCGACGTTTGTTACACGCATCGGTGCGTGTAGTGAATGTATATGCACTGTTATTTTGCTAATTTATAAAAAATTGTTTACGTGCGTTAATATTTTTTTTTTTTTTGTTTAAGCGATGTGTAGGATAAATGTAACGCACCAGTGCGTATGTGTTGTAGTGTAGCGCCTCGATGCAGTATTGTTTTACAATGCACCGTATAACATAGTAGAACATATTTTGTTTGGTTCCTTACTTTACACTAATGCACCGTGGACAGTGCTCACAATATATATGCACCGCCTACAATGCATGACTATTTTTTGGGTGCACCGGTAATGCAATTAACTTATTTTTTGAAGGAAGTTGTTTTCTATATTTATAGATAAATTTACCATTCAATAGATTTTTTTTTATGTTTTATGTATGAGTGAGGCTGATGTATTTCATATGTTAATCATGCAAATACATGAGCGGAGAGAGAAGCAGCAACAACAGGAGAAGAGGGTGGACCTGTACAATGTTGTACGAGAATGGGAGGCGAGGGAGAGGGAGAGGGATTTGTACCCTTGCCCTATTACTGCAGTGACTCATGTTCTCTTAAGGAGTGTAGGCCTCCTTAAGTACTATGAGGAGGCTACATCTTTGAAGGGGAACTCTAGATTTTCGATGCACTTGATCCGTCGATGGGATGTCCATCGACAAGCTTTCCATGCGAATCTCGATCAGTGGTACCATCCCGCTGAGGAGGATATTTATTTTATCACTGGACTATCCAGGAGAGGGGAGTATTTTCCCTAGTTCCCAGATATCCCAGTAGGTGTCACAACAAAGAGTCATCTCATGTACTCTCAGCGATATATGAGATATATTGGGGTTGATGTACATTCCCCAACTAATTTTCAGGTGTCCAGTGGACAGTTACGGATCGCTTATTTCGGTGCAGAGGAGGTTATGTACCTCTCACTTTTAGTGACCACCACAACACACTTTACTAGTGATGGGAAGCACATTGGTTTCCCTATTTTGTATTATGTTGATTCGTTGGTACATAGGTATGGTGTATCAGATGGTTTTCCATTTTTTGTGTCAGTTTTGTATAGCGCTAGATAGATGTCATGCTATGATACGTGGGAGGTCAAACTTCCCTTTTGCCTCAGAGTTGCTTTGCTTATTTTTTGAGAGGTTCTAGGAGACAAGGCCTACTTTTTTTTGTCAACCTTCTAGGCCGAGGACTGAGGTGCATATGCCCAAGAGGGGCCAACTGAATTTTTCGACCAGGATTTCCATAGAAGCATTGGGGCTACTATCCAGTGAGGAGGATCACATGTTCATCATGGTGTTGTGTCCTTACGTGGGTTTGGATTGGCGAGGATGTTCGAACATTCTCTTCACAACAGATGAGCCACCAGATGATAGAGGTAATATTTGTGTTTTTTTTAAATTAATCTAGTTTCATTTTATTGTCTTACTTAATTAGAAAAACATTAATTCTAACATGTTATTTAACTTGTTTTATTAAATTCTTTAATGAATTAATCGTGTAATTATTGTTTTGTACTATATAATTTACAGATATTGGCACTTTCATTGGGGACATGCCTCCTCCCCTATTATATGATGATGAGGAGATGATGCTTGAGGTCGTGGTGGGTCTGGTTCCTTGGGTGCATATACTCGGTGGTCTACGTCGTAGGCTCGATACTAGATTCAGGTTGGATTTGGGTGACTGACTCTCTGCACTTTTGACTGAGGTGGGAGTCTTCCCTAATGCAAGAAATCATGGTAGATCCTACTCTCTTGGATATTTGGAGGGATATGTCACGTCATATGATGCCTCTTATGCATCATATCGTCAAAGCTACCTGGATACTAGTAGCGAGGAGGGCTCTCGATGATAGGCACAACTCTTCTCCCAATACATCTCATTCATCCAGTACCCCATCAATTGATGAGGGTGGTCATGATAATCCTTCTTCACATCCTCCCCCTCCTCCTTCACCTCACCCATATCATGAGGAGGCATCACATATTCCTCCTCCTCCTCCCGCTTCACCTCACCCAGATCATGAGGAGGAAACACATATTCCTCCTCCTCCTCTTTCACCTCAATTAGATGAGAATGCCGGCCCTATTCATCATCCATCATCTTCGACTACAGACCAAGCCTCCATTATTGCTGTAGATATGCAGATTATCCCATCAGTTGGGCCAGATATGTTATGGCAGTTATTTGACTTGCCCATGATAAATATATGTGTGTGTGTGTGTGTGTGTGTGTGTGTGTGTGTGTGTGT